>JAFIDM010103530.1:0-26000 GCA_023159025.1 Thereuonema tuberculata | reverse complement strand
TCTAATATTTTTGATATGGAAAGAAAGAAGATTGTGGAAGAATTTGGATTGTATTACATTATTTATATACAAAATATAAGATTATTTTTGTTAGCGACAAACCCCGCGATTCCACACGGGATTAGAGATAATTCCTTGGTATTGACGAGTGAATGTAGCTTCACTTTTGAAATCTTTACAAAGAAATTATTCTTCAGTGCAACAGTTTCTCTCCCGAAAACTATCTGATTCCATTAGATTTACAACCACTTCTTTTTCTTAATAAGTTACACTTCTTTAATTTTAAGTACCTCTTCTGTATCGATATATTACTTTATGGTGTTATTACTATTATCTGAGTTTTGTCATAACATTGTTAAAGAAATAATTCAGATTATTTGGACATTAAGAAATATTAAAAATTCATTAGGAAGCCATAATTAATAAATATAAAAATTACTCACAATATTGTCTGTGATGATTCACAGAGTGATAATGATGCCTAACAATAGTGCTATAGAAATTGACAGTAAAAAATAAAACTATACAAAGTTTATTCAGAGATACAAAAGACTAAATTTCGTGTTGTTCTAACAATTAAATCGCCTTCTGTTGATTACAATAGTAAGAATTTATAGTATTTGACTGAATAATGGCTGATTCAATGACATTGTTTTCTTCAGAACAGTCAGAAAGTGTAAAAATAAATACGGAAAAATATAATTTATTAATTGAGAAATAATAATGAAAAGGTTAAGTTACTTACTGTCAATGAATCTTCATACACATCCTGGCCTTTCCACTCCGATATTTTATACTTTTCTGTGACTTTTAGTATTCATACTGAAATAAAACAGAAACATATATAAAAAATAACTGTATTACAAGTTATGGAAAACTTCAGCATTGAATTCATAAAAATTACAGCTTTAACTATGTTATAAAATTAGTATGCAATGACGATGTTTCTTAACGAATTTGTGATCATTTGAAGTAAAATTAAAAGAAACTGTTCAATAACTGAAAATATATATATATAAAAAAGGCAAATTATTTAGTGTAATGATAATTAAAACTTTTGTTTTTACCCATTGCATTCTAAGGATTTGAAGATATATCTGCACTGAAGAAGCCAAGAAGATTTTAAATGGGGGATTTCTATTTAGCATCCGGATAAATACTTCACTTTAATCTTCTCGATATATAACTAATATGTTTCATTTCATTCGATAGAATAAAATATTCATTCTTTAATTAACGTTGCTTCTTTTATTAAATCCATATGTGTTAAATGAAAACATTATAGTTTATTTTGTTCCTAATCTATTAGCATTTCATTTCATAAGTAAACATTCATGGTCAATATATATATAATATATTATCTAAGTTGATTAAAAAGTTCAATTTAACAGTTTAAATGGTGATTTTTATCTCGTTTATTATTACATTATTTCATTCATTGATCATTGTGGTGTTCCTGTAGTAGCAATAATGATGAAGAATTCTATGTATTTTTTAATACTCTGTCTCTATTTATTAAAGGACATAATTTTTCTCTGAGTAAATAGTAAATGTAATCTAATATGATACAGAGAAAACAGTAATACGAGAAATGAACTGGTCTTCATTATTTAATGTCTAGTGGATTATTAGATGTTAATATTGAATTGTTTTTCGCATTTTTATTTTATTAAATCAGTTTTAATTATTAAATAACATTAAAGTATTAGCAAGAAAGTTTTAGACTTCATTAGTTTACAGAAAATTACCAAAAAGCTATTTTAAAATTTTTTAAAACGAAACTAAAATTTCTGCAATTATGCGTTATATCAATATATTTTCCAAAGCAAAATGAATGGGTGAGTTGAAAAAGGTACATATTACAAAAATGTAAACTTTTGGAAAACTAAAAAAAAAAAAAATGTTTTTTAAGAAAACTAATTTTTTTACAAAAAAATTTTCGATTATCGATTTATACCTTTAAGTGAAGTGAATTCATTGTGCTTTGTAAATATATAGATATATAACTTTTTATAGCATAAAACTATGAAAATATATTTCAGTTTAGTTTGTCAATTTTGTGGAATATATGCCTTTTTCAACTCACTCATTCAATTGATTTTATTTTGGCTGTTTTGTTTGTGAATACTTATTCGTTTATTGAGAAACTTATTTTAGGAGAAAGTCGGGTAAGATGACGAAGAGTGTAAGATGACGAACTCGGTATTTCTCCGACGCATTCATAGATAGAAGCACCTGTCCAAACACTGTCATGAGCCTATCTGAGACTAAGGTGATTAGTAACGAAGTTCCCTGCAAGGGATATCGGTCCAGATTGTTTTGCGAGCAGTAGCGACTAAGATGTGGTTGTTTCCCATGCATTTGTAATTTTTGAACTTCACAGCATAAGGAATTACTCGACTACGTTAAGTTGTTTTTGCTCTTTCATAAAATATTCTCAAAATACAACTCGTAATGTAAACAACCATGTGTGGTGTAGGTTGTTTACGGTAAGCTACGGTAATGATAAATAAGTTCTAAACCAAATTGGCGGCGTGGGGTAAGATGACGAATGGCAGGGCGGGTAAGATGACGAGAAGTTTGCTTAGTTTGTCATCTTATCCAACATGTTTTTGAGTATCTTTTATGATTAACTTTTGTCCTTTTTTAAAAATTGGTTTTCAAACTGAATTTTGGTTGCAGTTATTTTTTTTTTATTTTAAATCCTCATGTAGGACTGTTTATCTATGAATGTTTTAGGTATTATCAACAACATGCCACGAAATTATACAAGGAAAAGTGACAGGGGAAAGTGGAATAAGGCGACAATGAATGCAGCTATTGCTGAATGAAAGGATAAAACCTCAAGTGTAAATGCTGCAGCAAAGAAGCATAACGTGCCAGAGCCAACAATAATGTTCTTCTAAAGTTTTGTTGTACCGGTACCTAATTTTTCAAAGTTTTGTTTTATTATGAGCAATCTGTTATTGTATTTTAAGTGTTTCATCTTAGACTTTTTTATTTCATGCCACACGTTAGTAAGTGAAGTTGTTTCTCTGCATTTTTAAAATAAAATGTTTCTATTTTAATGTATTACTTTTATCTGTTCATCATCTTACCCACCCCCCTTCGTCATCTTACCCCTTAGGTGGGATAAGATGACGAAAATTACTCTTTTTTTTGGTGACATATTTTTCATAATTCGAGAGGGTAAAACAGCGTTTCATATTTTTTTATTGAACATAAAGGTTACAAGAAGTGTCCTTTCAAATTTCAGATTTTTAAACCACTTACTAAGCCAAGGGATAATCTCTGAAGCTTAAGTTCGTCATCTTGTCCTACCTTACCCTAAATATATGTTATAAAATTATCTACAACATTTATGGTAATGCTTTCCCCAACAAATAGATTTTAACATCTTAGCTTTGCCAAAACACCTACTGAAAAAATCAAATTCAGTCGAAAATTGAAAATTAAAATTTGAATTTAACAATTAAAAACCGAATTTAGTTCTTTGAAAGTTACGATGCTAAGATGAATTTTTATTGTGGTTTATTCCACAAGGAAAACACTAGCTTTATCCTTGGCTAATTCGATTGATCCTCTCGATTCTAAATGATTTGATCATTTAAGTTCAAAAAACAGATTTAAATAACTCAAAAAAAAATAGAAATCTTTATTTGAAACTTGATTTTATAATTGAACTTATACAAAAACAAACAAGATACTGCAAAAAACAAATTCTCAAATTTACAAGCATTAATTCTTCCTATCACGTAAGTTTTTTATGCATTTTTCTTTCTTTTTTGGTTTTAAACCTTTATTTTCCACTAAACATTTTCCTTCAAAAGCTTCGCTAACAGGTAAACATGTTATTGTTTTTTTTGTATGTGTTCTTTTTGGTTATCAGTTTTTATTGTTAATTTCATTTTTTCCGTGGTTTAATTTAAGTTTCTCCAAACATGTGTTTTTTTTTTTTTTTAAATATTTCAAAAACGCTAAAGAAAAAGACACAATTTAAACATATCACAACACAGAAGTTACTATTGTAAAGAACCTGTGTCTTCAGGTTTCAAACTTAGCCGCTATGGCCTAAAAAAGTAAACGATAGACTGTAATATAAGAAGCAAAAGAAAGGGTTAACGTGCTGACAAATTTCACTGAAAATGTCTGTTAAATTTCACTGAAATGTCTGTGCCCAGCACAGAATAAACAAAACAATTGCCTTATCCGACTCATTGTACGAGGAGGATTAGGGAACAGCTGTTTCATCCCATAGAAGGGTGAAACAGCTGTTTTTAATCCACCCCGTAAAATGAATCGGAAAAGGCAATTGTTTTGTTTATTCTGTGCTGGGTTTAACAGACATTTTCAGTGTAATATAAGAAGATTTGAATATTTTCTATTTTAATATAACTGATAATTTTGATTTAAAAAAAGATCAAGCAACGGTTTAGAAGTAAGTTCATTGATCATAATGAAAAATATTCACTTTTTAAATGTATAATTTTAAACTATAAGTGTGATATTTAAAGATAGAAAGAAAAGAAAACATGTTTATAAATACATTTGAATTCTGTTTGATAATTTCTTTACGAGAGATTTAATCACGAAATGTCACAAGATAGGCTATTTCACAGATTATTTTATGAAAAGAAAAATTAAAAATTCAAAACATTATAAAAAAACGGAGAACGAATTTTAAAATTATGCATATTAGAATATAGATAAATTGAAAATTTTCTATAAAAAATATTTCTATAAAATATTTTTATTACATACACTCTTTTAACAAATTTTTGTGTGTTTGGTGACTTCTTATTCAAATAGAAAGCTAACTTAAGACTGAATATTTTAAGCAAGTCATTACTGAAAAAACAAGAGCAAAAAACAGATCTATTATTAAAAAAGCAAATTTAACGTGCCTAACATTGATGAAATTAAAAATACAGAAACTATATTGGCACTAACCTTAAAACATCTAAGACTTTAAAAAACCACAACGTATGTTTCAGAGCTTCACATATCAAGCTCCCTTCTCAACTGGAAATCATTCATCTTTAACTAAAATCTTTGCTATCTGAGAATGTTAAACAGATAGAAATGGCCATTCCCATATTTAACAAAAAACACCTCCTGGTGACAATTGCTTTAAACATGTATAGGAAGTGGTCGTCTGCTAAGGTTTCAAATACATTCATAGGGAAAGAAAAATTTGTAAAGGAAACAAAACAATTATCAAAGCCCGTATTCCAATACATTTGAAGTAGAAAGGTCCTGATTATAGCTACCTAATAATTTTATCATGCAAGATTCATAAAGATAAAGATATGATGAAGCACTCATTAAAAGGATAAAGCCAGCTCTGGCGGTTGCGGGTATTGGTATAGCCTGCAAACCACAGAATACCATGATATCTCCTTAAATAGAAGGCAATCTAATGTAAATAATAGATCATGTACTCAAGGTACCATTTATGGGATTAGATGGAAATCTTCTGTTAGAGACAATAATAGTTGTTATATATAGGCAATTACAAAAGAGAATTGAGCGTGCGCTTAAAGGAGCACGATTCTGCTGTAAGAAAGGCAAATCTATCTTATTGTACTGCCCTTCACTGCCAACAAATGGGTCATTCGCTAGACTTAGAACAGATTGAGATTCTTGGTGTACGTAAAAATAAATATTTGCGTATCGTTTATGAATCTTGCATGATAAAATTATTAGATAGCATAATCAGGACCTTTCCACTTCAAAAGTATTGGAATACCGGCTTTGATAATTGTTTTATTTCCTTTAAAAAAATTTTTCCTATGAGTGTATTTGATAAATTAGCAGACGACCACTTCCTGTGCATGTTTAAAGCAATTATCACCAGTAGGTGTTTTTGTTAAATATGGAAATGACCATTTCTATATATTTAACATTGTCAGATAAGGAATGGTTTAATTAAAGATGAATCATTTCCACTTGAGAAGGGAGCTTGATATGTGAAGCTCTGAAACATACGTTGGGGTTTTTTTAAAGTCTTAGATGTTTTAAGGTTAGTGCCAAAATAGTTTCTGTATTTTTAATTTTAAGATCTATTATTAATTGGTAACAAAATAAATTAATAACAATCAATCAATTCATGCAACTCATGATCTAGGGACATCAAAGCATTAGTTTATCAACATTGATGCAGTTTTAAATATTCATGTCACAATGAAGGATTAAGTGTATATCAAACAGTAATATGCAACAATTTCCTCTCCTGAAAGCTATCTGCTCTTATTAGATGTACTAATATTTAACTTTCTTAATACATTATATTTCTTTGATTTCAACTATCTTGTGGAGATCGATGTATTTATTATTACATTATTATTCATCATGATGTCTAACAATAATGTTCTATAAATTGGCAGTAAAATATAAAACTACACAAAATTTATTGAGGGACTATATTCCGTATTTTTCTAGAAATAAAATCGTCTACCATTGATTATAATAGTGATAATATATAGTATTTCACTGAATATTGACTGATTCAATGACATTATTTTTTAAGACTAACCAGAAATATCAAAAATTAATCTGGAAAAATATATTTTTATAATTTAGAGATAATAAGGAAAAGGTTAAGTTACTTACTGTCAGTGAATCTTGACAGTACACATCCTGGCCATTCAACTGGATACCAATACATTGTTTGTTCCATATTTTTGTGCGACTTTTAATATTCATGTAACTGAAATAAAACAGAAACTTATAAAAAAAATAAAATAACTTATTACAAGTTATTGAAAACTTTAGCTTTGTATTCATAAAATTACAACTTTAACTATGTTATAAAATTAGTATACAATGACGATGTTTCTTAACGAATTTGTGATCATTTAAAGTAAAATTAAAAGAAACTGTTCAATAACTGAAAATATAAAGAAATGGGGAAATTACTTCGTGTAATGATTATTAAAACTTTTGTTTTTACCCATTACAATCCAAAGATTTTTGAGAGACATCTGCGTTGTAGAAGCCAAAAGATTTCAAACGAGGGATTTCTAATTTAAAATCGGGATAAATATTTCACTTTTATCTTCTCGATCTAAAATTAATAGGTTTCATTTCATCAGAAATAATAAATTATTCATTTTTTAATTAACGTTGCATCTTTTATTAATCCAAATGTGTTAAATGAAAACATTGTATTTTAATTTGTTCCTAATCTATAAGTATTTCATTTTATAAATAAACATTCGTGGTCAATATGTACATTACGTAGTATCTAGTTGATTAAAAAATTCAATTTAACAGTTTAAATGGTGATTTTCATATCGTTTATTATTATATTATTTCATTTATTGATCATTGTGGTGTTCCTGTAGTAGCAATAATGATGAAGAATTCTATGTAATTTCTTTTTCACTTAGTTATTAAAGGACATAATGTTCCCGTGAGTAAATAGTGAATGTAATCTAATATGATACAGAGAAAACAGTAATACGAGAAATGAACCTTGTCTCCATTGTTTAGTGATTTTATTGTTTAGTGATTATTCAGTGTTAGTATTGATTTGTCTATTTGTAATATTCTTCCTTACATGAAAATATATTTAATGGACTACAGTTCTCGAGAAAAAATAGTGGCGTGACCATGCTGTGGCGTGACCTTCCATTGCAGGAATATAAGTGGTCCCAGAATACGCAGATATCACACTCCAAACCATCACAGTGCCCTTCTTAACAGTAGGAAGGAGATAGTCAACATGACACGCTTCAGCGGGCGTTCCCCACACATCATGACGTCCAATGGTCTGAAATAATGTAATTGCAGATCAGTAAGGTCAAATGACGGATCCCCACTTCTGTTGTATCTTGTGTCTGTGCTCACTGCACCTTTGCCGTTTCTTCAACGCATTCCGCGTTTCTTTTTGGGCTCAGGGGAAATAAGAGAAACATTAAAACTTCGATGTGATAAAAAAAAACATTGTTGAAAAAATCAATTCATTATTTATGTCCTTTTCATGGCTAAAAATTTTCATTTCTCTTAGAAATAATAATACTTTTTCTCCAGAAATATACTCCATGAAATATATTTTTCATATAAGCAAGAACATCAATATTGACTGATAATCACCTGGAAATAAATCAATATTAAGATTGAATAATCACCATAAAATAAATAAGGTAGACCTTTCATTCCCTAATATTGTTTTCTCTGTATCGTATTAGATTACATAACTATTTACTCAGGAAAACATTATATCCTTTAATAACTGAGTATTAAAAAATACATAGAATTCTTTATCATTATCACTACTGCAAGAAACCACAATGATTAATAAAGTGTTAGGTTGTATTTTTTAATCAACTTAGATAATATATTATATATGTTTACGAACGTTTACTTTTAAACTGAAATACAAAAGATTAGAAAAGTTATAATGGTTTATTTTTATGTGCACCATAGAACCAAATTTATTATTGTTGGTTGTTGGTTAATGTCGGGTGCACGGGTGCACGTGATCTTCACGTTTTTCTTGGTTTGTTATCGGGGAGGGCTGATCGGGATGATGAATCCCAAGAAGGACGAAACGGCCATTCCCGATTCCCTGTTGTAACTCACCCTTATTCATTGTGTAGCTTTTTTTGTGTGTGTGTGTGTTTTTTAAAACATTTCCGACGACGCACAGTGGGCTCTATTCAGTAATCATGGTGCAAAAAATCATCCTGCCCTATTATTGAGAGTTCTAGCGTGAAATTTGGTTTGTAGGGGTTTTGGAGGTCGCTGATTTCGAATCTGACATCCTTTGTCCAAAATTCAAAATGCCGGATCCAATATGGCGACCGAATTTTGATAATTTTCTACCAATTACTTAAAATTTGATATTTATAGATACTTTTGAAATTACTGTTGGATGTTTTCTTATTCGAATGTAATTATTTATGTAGAATTGGTTTTATATCACTTTTAACTTATATGAGTGATAAAAGTGATATAAAACCAATTACCCGCAACCAGTTTCGCACTCCCGGATTAGAATTTATATTAAAAACTAAATTATATTTTCTTAATATAAAGGGAAGTAATGAGGGGATTGTGGAGACCTTGTTTTCATTTGTAGATAGAAAATATAATAATTAATGTTTTTTTGTTATACCCTTCAGAAATAATATTGCTTAGGGAACCAATTTCCATGGTGCAATTGCACAGGAAGGAATGGAATTTTCATCATCAGGGCAAGACAATTTTTTTTCTTTTTTTTCTTTTTATTTGAAGCTTCATTTTATATTAGAAATATAAATAAATGTAATAATTGTAATCTTATATTCACATTTATAAAAAATCTAAAAAAATTAATTCACTCGGTATAAAATAGGCTAATGTTTACTTTAAAAATTGGATTCATCGGATATTTCTTTACAAATACTTTTACTGTCATCGACATCATCTTCATCTTCATCGTCTTCACTATTTTTTGAGGAAATAATTAAATGTTGTAAGTCTTTTTGAATTCCATCTGCAAGTTTTCGCACACTTTTGTTTGCCAGTGGGCGAGCTGAAGATATTACTGGGTCTGAAGACAGTAGTAGTCTGCAAAAATAAATCACGGATATTGAGACTTCTGCTTGATTTTCTACTGAAAAATTGGCGATAGTTCCGGATATCTTTGTTCCTGGCTTCCTGAGCCTCCTCAGACAATTGTCCAAGTGGTAAAATTGCATTCCTTATAATTAAGGAGCTGTGTTGTAATACTTGGTGAACAGTAGGTGTTAATTCGTACCAGCTGTACAGTTTCTTGTAGTGAGTTAAAGACCTGGTCCAATATGTTTCAAATTGTTCAATATTAACATCACT
Source organism: Thereuonema tuberculata (assembly GCA_023159025.1). Classification (NCBI taxonomy): domain Eukaryota; kingdom Metazoa; phylum Arthropoda; class Chilopoda; order Scutigeromorpha; family Scutigeridae; genus Thereuonema; species Thereuonema tuberculata. The sequence continues at coordinate 16,181 of JAFIDM010103530.1, read as the reverse complement.
TCCACTAGATAACACGAATAATATTACTGAAAACCTTTTAGCAACTCCTCATCTATTCCTGAAGATTTGGATGCTGTACTAGGATCAGCAAAAAATCGTCTAGGTATATTCCCATCAGTAGTAGAGACATAACCTTGCTTTGGGCCTTCTGGATTAATATACATATTTTTCTTAAAATTCTGAAGTACTATCTCTTTCTGCTGCTTCACTTCAGGATCGATTTGGTACCCACGGTTTTTTTTTTACCTGTAATAATAAACAAACAAGTAAATTATCTATTTGACCCACTGTAAAATATTTTTTATCAAAAACAAATTGTGTACATACCCAGTCGATAAGAAATAGCCAGAACGAATTCTAAAAATCGAATGTAGGCATGGAGGGGCGAAATGCCAAACTTCAAGGCAGCTTCATCTGCAGGCTTAAGCTGAGTCCATGATGATGATCCTCTCCCTGTATGCTTACAGATGGGACACTGTACTGTACTAGTGCCTGTCAGGGCACACAAAGGTTTGTCGTTAATAATCGTAAGTTGCAAAGAAAAGTTTATTTCTGCTGATTCAATCTTCAATGGCTGCAAATCATCAATTTGTTTTGGATATGTTGTTCTTCTGATGTGATGGCTTCTTTGGTTTCCTTAATGAACTGAAGCCTTATGGGTCGACAAAAACGCGTAGAGCTTGGGCGTGGATTTTTCCCCTATCAATTTTAAAGGAACAAGGGCTGTAATGAACACGCTTTCATCGCTGAGTTCCTCATGTTCCCAACCTTGCTTTTATATAGATGATCCATCAAATCCCCATTTGCATATCAAATCAAATATACCATGAAGGCTTTCTGGAAGAGTTTCGATAATCCTGCTAACCGTGTGGTCCAGCAAATCCTGTAATGGAACTTCACAGCTCACTTCCGAGCAATGAATGTTTTTGGGATAAGTCAATTGTTTTGCCTGTTCTAATTTATTATAACTAGGATTAATATCGGCTTGTTTCTCTTTTGAAGACAATCGTATTAAATTATAAGATTTTTTGGATAACTTTGCTTCAATGAGAAGCGATAAGGCTTCTTCTGGTGAAAAGGGTTTGTATTGTTTCTCCTCTCTCTTTAATTTATTATACATATTTTTTGAAGATGCCGGGCTAGTGCTTCCAAAACGTTTGATACAAGCTGATCCTGCTCGGTTGCCCCTTCTTTTAAGACGTATAGATAAAATTCTGGCAGCTTCAGAAGTGGTTACATGATCCGCTTCACTCTTTATAATTTTTTTTTTACGATCACCTGCTTCCGAAAACTCTTTCTTTGGGCGACCACGTTTTTTGGAACTGGACTGGGCAACAGCGACATTCGCACCACTAGGCTGTGGAGTGGCAGGAAAAATTAATTCTACGTCTAACCATGACGAGTTAGCTTGTTCAAATCTGGATTTTGTAGGATTAGATTTTTTCCATCTTTCAACTTATTTTTTATAAAACTCGTATAAAATGTTTTTTAATTCGACTTCTTTCGGTAAGTTACATTCATGTAGCACCCGGTTATAAAAGACTTCAAATGTTTTCGAAGCAGACTTCTAATTGTCTTCTTGTCGGCATGTCTTGAATTATCTGAAACAAAACCAGTAATTGTACATTTCGATTACCTAATATAAACAATTAATATGAATTCAACTCTCTAAGCCACGAATAACTTAAAAGGCATGTACTAAAAATGGGGTGAAAAAATTTGAAATAGGCTTAACTCACCAAAACGAAATTTGTTCTCAAACATTTTGTTCTCTCTACAACTGAACACTAGCACTGCAGTATATGTTTAGGAGATAGATTGCAATCTCAAAATGACTGTTTTTGAAGGGTTGACTGAACAAAAGTTGGAGAGGGGGAGGGTACAATGACCTCCAGCCCTTCCAAAGGCGGTTAGGTGACGCACTGGATTTTCTCACTCTTTCTGCTCTGTATCCTCTGGTGGCAGATTGTGGCAGCTAAATGTTAAATGAATAATGTTACAGCTATCCATAGTCTACTATCTGGCATAAATAACTGCTTGGCCTTTTGTGGCCTTTTTGTTTAAAACCTTTCCTAATGTTTGAAATATTACTAAAAAAATAGGTCTAACTTCAGAAGTATCTCATTTTTTTAAATATTGAGATATGACATATGTTTAGGAATAATTACGTAGGGCATTTCATGTAGTTTAAAAATATACTAATTGATCTCAGCTGCGGAAAATCACACCATAGAAGTAAAGTCAGATGTACGAGAGAAGAATACTGACAAGAGTGGAAACCATAAAAGCTGTCATGTTTGATCAATTACATTAAAATTTAAAAACAACTTGTAAACATTCCTACCACATCCTATAGAACAACTTAAGAAAGGTTTGAAATAAAAAAAAAAGTTCGATTTTGTGATTTTTTGCACCATGATTACTGAATCGGGACCACCGTGCGACGTCCTATATTAATGTTATCAAATAATTTAGACAATTTCAACTATAAATATTAAAAAAGCTTATATCTTCCTGTTTCCTGATAATATTTTAATAAGCGAATTAAGTAGTCGTACTTTATTAGTTCAAAGGTGTCGGATGGAACTTTTCCATCTGGAGACTTGAGTTTCTCTCTATTTATTAACAATAAAATTATAATCTTACTGTATTACGAGAACCCTAACCACTTTATTTTCGTAACTGTGTAAAAAATATAATATATTTAAGAATGTTTTCTTAGATAAAAGCTTAACATGTGTTAAAATTGCATTTAATAGAATAAAAAATCACCAAACACAACCAAATTTGTTAAAAAGTCTTTTTAATAAACATTTAAAAAAAATATTACGGAAAAGGAAAAGGAGATCTTTTGGAATCTTGTGGAATTCCCTTGTCAATAAAAATACAATGAAGTGGTTTGGTTTTAAAGAGGAAATGTTTTCAGGTAACCGTCCACTAACTTGGTTCCCTAACTCATTTCCATCAGTGTTTTGTACCAATAGTTTTAACTTAGAAAACTGAAGTTTTAAAGAGGTTCTTTCTATTTTCTCATTTTGATTCATTAGTTTTAAAGAGTGGCAGGAATAGTTCTTTTTCTTAACGCTTTCCTAAAATAGCAGTTACTGTATATTACGAATATTTTATTCCTAATATGTTATATTTAGATGCTTCTTATGTTTATAAAGCAAATTATATATATAAAAAAAAAACTTAAATTTAATGAGTTGCGGATGATTCATAGCGTAATCTTCAGGAATCGTAACGTAAATTTTGTAATGTTTCACATAAAGTTTCACATTCTGGTCCTATTTAAGTAATAGATCTTTCCATTAACTGTCGATAAATGTCGATTAAATTTTGATCTATTTTAGCTTTAGAAATAGATTTTTGCCGTTGGTATTTGTAGATTCTGGGATATTGCATATTCAAAAATATATCACAGACAATTAATACATAAGCTTAGGTAATTTTTATATTGACGAGAAATAAATTGTTTACTTAGAAAATCAGAGGAAGTTAGAATGTAGTTAGAATATCCCACGGAGCCACTAATAAGAGACCGGTTTGCAGGAAAATGTATCTAGAAAAAAACACCAGATCTGCGTCGAAAAAAAAGTGAAACAAAAAGTAAAAAAATCATATTTTCTCAATACGATAATCAAAAAAACATTCACTAAATATTGAATGATTGCTATAAAGCAAACAATAGATGTAAAATGTTTTTATATTTAAAATATCTAAGATAAATAAGATACTTACTGTGTTATGCCACACAAATGAATCTCAGTAAAATCTTAATTCAATTATTATTAACATAATAAGCACAAAATATCAGGTGTTAAATAATGTGAGGTGTTTGAAGTGCCATAAGTTCATCAATATTGAGCGCATCGATCTCTAACTTTGGATTACGAACTTAACCTCGGGTTACGAACTTAATTCGTTTTAGAACTCGGTTCGTAACGTGAAACGTTCGTAACTCAAAACATTGAAATCAATGAAATAGAGACGATCCGTTTCAAGATGAAAGGATCGTTCCTTATTAATATCAGATCGTTTACCTTACAAAACATCAAGAATACGTGTATTTCACGTTTTAAATAAAAAGAAAGAAAAGAATCAAATAAATTAAATGTAAAATAAAAAAAAAATGGTCTATTGTTGTTACAGTGGAGATAGTTCATTTGGCCATGCTGTACTCATTAGCGATGTTACACACACGATCGCCATTTTCATGTTTCATAATTATTTCTTTCTTTACCTCCACTGCTATGTTTCTGCTTCCTAGCAATCTCACTACCATTCTTCGAACTCGTAATTGATGGGGTTAACAAGGACAATTATGAAACAGATAAACTGAACACAGTGACACTGCTAAGAAATCTTTTACTGCCGTGTAGTAAGGTCAATGAAAGCAAGGCTGCGCATGCGTGGAAAACTAGGCTACTAGCTAGCGCTAAAAGATGTCGGTACTGCGTGGCCTTCCTTTGTACTGTACGCGATCGTTTCTCTCCAACATAGACCTTGCTCTCTCTCTCTCACTTTCGTTCGTAACCCGAGGCACTGTTCGTTACCCGAGACATAAAATTTGCTCGTAACCCCGAAATGTTCGTGACCTCAGTCCTTCGTAATCCGAGGTAAAACTGTATAGGCTTATGGGTCGTGGGGAATGCAATCAAGAGAAAGACGTTTCTAGTTCACATAGTCACCACCAGGGGACACGTGGCTGTGCTGTCGGCTATGCAAATGGAGCTCTCCTTGGAAAGGCTAGCACACGATGAATCATGCACTAGACTTCAACAAGAGCACACCAATGCCATTTACTCGTGAAGCTTTATTATCAGTTGCATCGAATGCTACTAGCGCATTAAGTGAATAGACCCGTATCAAAGGCATAAGAAGGGGTCGAGGACCATTATCGATAATAAATTTTAAGATGTTTGATTCGCAAAATTGAGACAATGGGAAAGTAGATAGTAGACCGGGAAGAGGCTCAACACGAATATCAGAAAAAACTGTTGATGAAGTTGTGCTAGCCCTAATGGATCAATCTGCTAAGAAACAATTTGGATGCAGCAGTGGTAGAGCCGGCTCATGACAGTTACAGTTACACAAGTGTTTACACTAGATGCATTTATTCGTAAGGTCCTTCATCTTTATCCCCACAAGTCGCAACACACAGCAACTATTACCCGCGGATTTTGGTAACCGTCAAACTTTTATACTGGAATTTCTTGAGTGTTGTGAACTCGAATCAGTGACCTTGAAATATTCTGTGGTCCGGTGAAGCACGTTTCAGCCTTAATGTTGGTGTTAATAAACACAATTGCTGCATCGGGGATCAGAACCGCCGGTGGAACATATTATATTTTTGAATTTATTTCGGATCTATTGAATATGGGACCTTCCTAATTTGTAGTTTTCTGCTTCTTAGCGATTCAGTTCAGTTTTTCCTTATAAAAGCGAATCTCACAGATATCTATCTTGTGAATTACAGACACAAAAAAGCAAATTTTTTCAATACTCCTGTCAGTATCTAGGCAGTTCCAAGAAATGTTTTGTTGAACTTTCTATCCTTTTGTTAACTGTCTGATTGTGGAAGAACACAACAAACTAATGGATGGTTAGTTTACTTTACTTCAATATTATAAAAGAAATATATAAAGGTGATTATAAATACAGTTCAACTTTCAACATGCTGTAAAAAAAGAACCACTGCTCAGAATTACCTGAAATTTTAACTGAATATCCTCGAAGAAAAGAGAAATGATATGGCGTAACAAAAAAAATAGTTCCAAATGTTAGGAATAGATGGCGCTTTAAGCCATATAGTTAAGCCTTTAGCCGTCGTATTTAAGCAATACGCAAAATATAAGACGTGTCATGCACACGACACATTGCATTTGTTATGAAAACGCGGGGTACATGGAGTTTTCCTCATATTGCTTCTGTGAAGCTCGCCATGACTCTCTCAATGAAGGATCGCGCTCTGCTTGTGAAGCTCTTTTACAAGAACAGTGACTTTGCGCCAGTAGCTCTGAAGAAGTTCCAGACAGTAAAGGGTATGAAAAAAAAGTGAGATCCGATGTCTGCCAAGGGTCTGGAGAAAATGATGAAGAAATTCGAAGAGACAGATTCTTTCGTAGTGAAATCTGTAGAGGTGGAAACCAATTCCTTTGACGTAAGTAGAAGATATGGCCACAGTAGTGCAGGAATAGACGAGGGATGGTATGCAAACGTGCAGTGCATGGGGAATTGCCCGAACTTTGGACATGCCTGTAAGCACGGAGCCTAAAATTATACTAAACATCCTGCATTGCTATCCATACAAAATTATCCATTTTCAGAGGTTGCTTCCTGCTGACCTGCCAGTAAGAGCAAGGTTTGCTCTAGAATTTCTTGCTCGCATGGAAGTGGACAATGAATGGCCATGGAACTTTTTGTGGACAGACGAAGCCCATTTCGATCTCCAAGGACATGTCAATATTCAGAATTGCAGAATAAGGGCAACGGATAGATCCGTTCGCACTTGAAGGAGTACCTCTTTATTCTGCAAAGGTAACTGTTTGGTGAGTGTTGACGCCAGCGTTTATCGTAGGGCCATTTTTTTTTTCGAGGAGATGGATCGGAGTCCTGTTACCTGTACCGTCAATGGTAAAGGCTATGAGAGTCTTTTGCACAACCACGTTATTTCAACACTTCAATAGCGTGCATGTGTGGGTAGCATCATTTTCATGCAAGATGGCGCTCCTCTGCACATAGCAAAGCTGCTCAAGAGGCATTTCGGAAATGATAGAATTTTCAACCCTCATTTTCCAACAGCCTCGCCATGAAGATCACATGATCTTAATCCTTGTAACTTCTTGCTGTGGGATTATCAGAAAAATGTTGTGCTCAGTGGTCCGATTGCAAACTTAGCTGAATTGAAGGCACGCATTGTGCAACACATTCACAATGTGACCCCTGAGACATTCCGATCTGTTGTGCAATATGCTGTTTCTCGGTTTAAACTTGTGGTAGAAAACGGTGTACAGCATATTGGATATGTCTTGCGCAAATCTCGCAATAATTAAATTCCGATTTCATTGTTCCTTTTATGCGATTTTTGCCCTCAAGACAATTAAAAGCTGATTTCATTGTAGCTTTTTATGCGGTTTTTGACCTCAGGACAATTAAAAACCGATTATTTTTCCCATCCGATGTGGTACGGCCTTAGCGTGGTGGATGAACTTTAAACTAACAGTGCCACAACTGTTGATTGACTTGAAGTCATTTCTTTCAGTCATTTCTTCAGTAAAAACACGATACAGTCAACCACATTGAACTTAAAGCTCTATTATTGTTAACATTTGGAACTATTTCTTTTGGAGGATACTAATCTATCTGGATGAAAGTAATTTCAACAATAATAATATATCTTTTAGCTTGCGGAAAAATTTTATTCTTATATTTTAATTTTATCTGCATTGTTTCCCTTGTATATTAAGTGTCGCTGTAATGCCAGGCCGCTGTAATCTAACTTTTGAAGCCTCCTGAATGGTTGAGTTCACATGAGCTGACGTAGGGTAATAGCAAGTTGATCTTTCAATTGGTCCTATATCAAAGATGATTTCTATTGCGTCACGTCTAGAGATTATTTTTATTCAAATTTTCTTTAATGACTTTTTTTTATATATTCCATCCACTTGAAAAGGTTTCAAGATTGTGACCGAAATTGATTGTGACTTTTTATTAAATTGTTTTAAGCCTAAGTATATGTGTGAGTGACATTTTTGCATTTCTTAAAGTAATTGGAACAAGTTTGCTGAATACGTTGCTTTTCATTGTAGGAGCGCGAAAGAACTGCCAGTGCTTTTGATTTAGGAAAATCATGATTGAAGAATAATGGGTCAACTTTCTATCTCATTGTAACGGATATCTAAAGAACATTATATCTTTTAAAAACGTAGAGTTTTTTTGTTTTATTTCTGATGGGTTAAAATTAAAAAAAATCAACCGGGTGTAATTAAAACACCAGGGGTGGACTTACCTCTTAAAACGCTTCCTTAGATGCGGTTTCAGATTTAACAAAAGAATGGCCATTACTTTAAAAAAACAAACACACTTTTCCAAGAAAAATATTTAATTCTGTGGAATTAAATTTAGCTATATTCAATAATAAACAAAATATTATCAACTTGATAATAAGGCTAGGCTAAATAAAAACTGGTCACAACTTGTGATTTAAATTTAGAGTTCTTCGACTAATCACAGTTCTAAAAGTCGCTTTATGCCTTCAAAGCTTGATTTTACTTTAACGGTAAGATTTCACATAACAGCATTTAATAGTGATAAGCTATCTGTTAAATTAACCCTAGCGTTGTTTAATTTAAAGTTCATTTAGCTTGTCTCTTCTTCTTTACTCATCGTCGTCGTTCGCCCGACCTAAGAACAGATAAATACCTATGACCTTCGGTCTTCTAAGATCGTTGAACGTATGCGTTGATGAGGAAATGCGGGGTGAAATCTTCAGGTTTCCTAAATATGGCTGCCTTAATTCCAAAAGAAAGTCATGTTGTAATTGTCGTCATGGTAACAAACAGGGCCTCTTGTTTGTGAATATGGTTTTTTTCACAAACGGAATCTGATGAAATCCTTCATCACTTGGAAACTGAATATAAGTATTAACCCAGGAACTTATATTCTAGGCCGTTGGTATATATAAGAGGAATCTTCCCTCATATTTTAATTAGCATAATTTGACAGGAACTGACTTTCGACACTGCAGAAAGAAAACTGTCTTTCTGCCTTTTTTGTTGCTAAGTCACTCACTAACTGGTTGGTTCCTTTTACAACAGAACTTTTTGTCTGCTCCATTAACAATCGCACGTATGAACGAAGCACGTAGCATTTATCATTGTTCACCATTCACACAGTTGATTCTCACTCGCGACTGCACTGTTTAACTATTCGCTGGCAAGATAACCTTAAATCACTTTTGTAATAATATGAGCAGATTTAATTTATCTGGGGAATTCAGGTAAGTAACTAAAATGAAAAATACACTTCACACTAATTTCATTTAACACAATTCTCCACAATTTCTTTTACTATGATGGGTTTTATTAAACAAGCTGAAATAAAAGCATAAAAATCATCTTCATTTACTTATTTCAGTCTACTTCATTTCATTTCAACTAATGTAGACCACTTAATATTTTTGCTTCGCGGAGAAGCTGTTTGACAGGATCTTTGAGCACTAACTCCTGTCCCTGCTCCAACTAATGCGGGTAAAAGTTGCCAATCTTTGACTTGCTAACATTCATACCTTGACTTGCCAACTTTGACCATAACATTTAATACTGAGAATAAAAAATATCATAATAAAGCATGATAGTTGCAGTTTACATTGGGGAGGGAAAAAAATACAAACTACAATGGTGCATCCTACAATGGCCATAAAAATGAATAAGTGGAAACTCAGACCAACCAGCCCCAGTCTCCGTACAAATTAATGTTATATTCTTGTTATGCAAGTCGAAAACCCCGTTGAAGTATCGTTCAATATTTACCGAGGCCCCCCCCCCCCAGTTTCTTTCCCTTAGGTCTCTATATAAAAAAAAAAACCTCGTTTCAATTTTCAGAACACTCATGATAACTTTCGTGTTTCCATCTCAAACGATTTTTCCAAACCATTAAGAAAGGTTGCCTCCCACCGTTTATACCTATTAGGATCAGAATGTCGAAAATTCGTCAATATGTATCGTTTCTGTTTTGACAAAGAATACTCATGTGAAATGTGTTCACAAAGTAGAAAATGGGGAAGAGATTTATGCACAAAAATAATTTATTTCTGTGTCACTATTATGCCCAACAGTAGTTTCGCTCCCAATGTTGCACTGCAGAATTTCTTTGGTTTCTGTTGTCGTCACCAGCTGCATATGTGGCATTATTGCAAGGATTTCACCCCTTTTCAACCTCTGCTGATGCTGCGTCCAGGATTCAAAGTAGCCTCTATTTTCCGCAGGGTGATACAGAATAACTATGCAAAATTTGGTTCAGATTGAAAATTGATTAGCGAGCATCCATACAAATTTGCAAATTTGACTTTATATAGATATATAATAACAATATCAATTATACAGCATTTATTCTAACAGCATTTAATAGCAGTTTCGTGTCTTCTAGCTTACTTGGAGACACGTTTTGTTGTCCAAAAAAATTATCATAAGTTATATATAAAAATGTTCAGCTTAAAAAAAAAAAACAATGACACCAAAATTTTAACGGATTGACCTCTATGCCAAAAGTTATCAGCTTTTAAAAATCTCCGAAAACAGGAAGTGACGTAATTTATTTACGTAAGAAAAAATCTACTAAAATAAATAAGAAAAATAAAGATGTAAAAATGAAATAAAATAAAATAAAATAAACTTTCAAAGTGTTTCACTGGAATTCTCACATATCTGTCAACCATTGTCATGTATGGTTCAACGTTACAGCACGCTGATGTCATAATAATAAATTATGTCATTTTCGGAGATTTTTAAAAGCTTATAACTTTTGACCTAGAGGTCAATCCGTTAAAATTTTGATCTCATTGTTTTTATTTTTTAAAGCTGAACATTTTGATATATAATTTATGATAATCTTTTTTTGACATCAACACGTGTCTCCAAGATGGTTTACAAAGTAAAAATAAAGTTGTAGCGGTATCAGATTTGATATAAAATTTTCAATTACAATTTTAAATTTCAATTTCATAAAAAAAACTTGAGAACATGAATAAACGTACATTTGTTAAATATAAGTCATATAATAAGCATCTACATCACCATCGATTAACAAATTTCTAAATTTCTTTTCTATTTTTTTTCTTTCACTTTGTTTTGTCTTTCTATTCCTTTATTTTATTTTATTTTATTTTGCTGTTCCTTTAAAAATTTAACTTCATTTTTTTTAACTTGACTCCAAGTTCCAAGGAAATCTAAGAATTTAAAGAAATAAAATTTAATGAAATTAAAAACTTCGTCAACATCAGATTAAAGAAGTTCTTAGAAATTCTAAGATTATCCAATTTATTAAAAATGTAGATATTGTTGCTAATGTGACTATCGGCCAATCACAAATTTCGTTGTGAAACTTTATGAAAAATTCCTTTATTCTCTCAAAAAAATTAGATATTGAGGAATTGTTACCATTTTTTGTTCTCTCAGAGCAACATTACTTGTTTATTTCATTTTAACTTCGAACGACGGCTAATAAAGATTTCTGGATGTATTGTTACTTCCCCATTTTTCTCAACAAATGAAAAAGGTTAGAAAAAAAAGAAATAAAAAAAAAATCATAATAGGATCGTTCTCAGGTAGCCTAACAGAGGAAAATACCTTTAAAGAAATGATAAACTCTGACAAAATCTGAGTAAAAAAAACAAACATTTATTTAACAAACTAATAAAATTGCGAATAGACAAAAAAAAAATACTTAATGTTTTTCTTTTTTAAAGAAATCCCTCCAAAATAAATTTTTTAACACAAAATAAAATAACGAAATTTCAAAAAAATTGAAGATAATGATTTGATTAACTGAGTCCTTTGTCCTTTGGGAAATCGGCTGTCAGCCGCTCTGTCTCTCCGCTAGGGTTCTCCACGTTACCGTCCTTCTGGGCTAGGGGTCAGTTAAACCTCGGGAAACTCGGCTACTACAGCAGGCTCTCTCCGGTGATGTATTTCCTTGTCCTATAGGATAGGGATCCGTTGTTTTAGTGTACGGTGTCCCGCTGCTTCCATGTCCCGGATCCGTCCCTATCTCGAAACTTTCACTCTTGTATAGAGAAGGTCTCTCCTCGCTTCCTTCTTACTTCCAAAATAAAAAACCCTTAAATGCAAGGATAATCTTGCCCATCTTTTCCCACCTCCGCTTTCTGGGTGTCAAACAAAGACTCAGTCATTTCCAAACCAAATATCTCCACAATTATAAGATTTACAAAATCTCATTTGAAAAATCTGAATTACAAAATCTTATAGCCTAAGCAGGTATCCCCGAAATTATCAGATTTACAAAATCATAAGACGTAAGCCTTTATAAACATACAAAAAAAACCATAAACATAAAAAAAAAACAATATATGTTTGCACAATAAAAATACATTAAAGTCCGTAACAATATTGCAACAATAATCTATGGATAATTTTACATTCAATTATATTTTACAAATTAGTTAAAACAACAGATCTGATAAAAGGTCTTCTTTTTTTATAAATCAAATAATTGTAGTGTTCACATTACTATTTGATTATGTAACGAACTATTGTTAACACTGCCTGACAGAGAAAATTCCACTCCATGAAGATGTGAGTGCAGTGCCATGCAAATTGCCGAGTGAATGCGCATGTGCAAGCTGTGCAAAGGATTAAAATTTCTGGCCAATCAAGCAGACAACCAGCTTGTGAAGCCGTTATTTAAGACGGTGTACTGGCTGCGAGAAGTGAGTGTTTTTGTTGTTATTGTGTATGGAGAACGAACTAGGATTGTTAATGCCTTTAAGACTCCGTCGAACACAATTTCATGAAACGAATGCGTTTACGAGAGATTTCATTGTAGGTCTTTGTACCACTGGTTGTATTGCGGAAGAAACGCAACGTAAAACACAACGATTTTGGAGTGGTCCCAGGAAGGAAATGAATGGTGTCGCACCGAGCTGCGTGGGGTGCAGAATTGAACAGTGTTCAGCGACGAATCCCGTTTCTGTCTCACAAACGATGATCACCGTGTGAGAGTCTGAAGCCAACATAGGTATCGGGCGGATTCCTCTGCTTTTAGGGAGTATTACATAGCCCGTCAACGTGGACTTATGGCTTTGGGTGCAATCAGCGCCAACAGCGGCTCACCTCTAATACACATTACGGGCACATTAACAACACGCCGCTATGTTGATGAGGCACTGCGGGCCGTGGAACTGCCATATCTGCTGGGCGTCTCATACCCAACGTTTCAACAAGATAACACCCGATCACATACAGCTCGGATCAGCCTCCATCTTTGCAACGTGTGCAGATGCTTCCTTAGCCAGCCCTATCCCCTGATATCTCGCTATTCGGGAATATGTGGGACAGCCCCCCACGAAATGAAGATGAACTGTGAACTCGGCTCAACACTACATGGTCTACGACACCCAGAACATTATTCGGACACTCATCGAATCGTTGCTACGTCGGATTCAGCAATAGATTTATCAAAATGAAGATCCAACTTCTTATTGACCATCCTGTATTTTAGACCACTAGAGCCTTCTCTGTATCTGAAAAATAAATAATTTGTTCTGCACCTGTTTGGTTATATGCAGTTTGGTCTACTATTGAGTGTTCCTTCATGGTATGGCATTTTTTCTGTCACACAGTATATATATAAAGATTGCGTACAATCGTTAAAAGTGGTTTTCTGCGCAATATTCTGCTTGAAAAGATCATCGGTGTCACAGAACAGGTTCAAAATTTTGAGAGACTATTTTTCTTTTAGAACTCTCCTGTGAACTCGAGTCAAAGGTGGCACAGAAATACAGCAACAGAAATACTGAACAATTGAGAACTATAAAAATCGTGCTCCGACGATTCCAATCTTTTCAATAACTAAGGCTTATATGTAACAATCAAGTTAATTTAAAGAGATTAAATTTATACTACATTTACAATTCTTTATTATTATATATAGAATCCTTTAATATCAATGTGTATCTGTTTGTAAGATTCTATTAATTCTGAACGATCACAAAATTTATAAAATATAAAATAAGATATAAATGTGGGAATTTTTCCACGCTCCATTCTCCTCGAAACGGGTCCTAGGGTCTACCCAGCCCTCTGTAGAATGGGTACCGGGTTTCTTTCCCGGGAGTTAAAGGCGGGCGGGCGTCGGGCTGACCCCCCGGCCCCAACTTCGTCCCGTTGGTCGAGCTGCGGGAGCCTGACCTCCCGCGATCCCACAGGCCAGCCATGGCCTATCGAAGGGAGAAACTTTAACTTAACTTTATAAATGTGAGACTCATCAGCAAATTACCAGCAAAAGATCAAATTTTTTGGTAGTTTTTTAATTTAGTTTTTTATATTTTGTTTTTGATTTTAATCCAAACAAACAGATTAAGGTTTGCCTACTTATATTCATAAATAAATGGCTTCCAAATTTCTAATTAGTTAACTTGCTATCAACTTAACTACAAATTAAGAATTAACTTTGTCACCAATTATTGTCAAGTTACGCCTCGAAGATGACATTCGATAGAAGAAATCTCCAATGAAATTTAATGAAAAGCAGAAACGAAGAATCCACATAAAAATATTGAAAAGCATACTGGATGTCTCATTAGTGACAGTACATTGAGAAACATATTACTATTAGGTTGAAAGGTTTTCAAGAATTACAATTGGTTAGAAAATATTCTGCAAATCAATTTACAAAAATGTTAATTGGTTTCAAAGACGAGTTACCTCGTTTGTAATTAAGTAAAATGATATTCTAAGATAAATTATAATGAAACGTGAATTGTTATGCCCTTAAACTGATTATATAAATCCAGTAACAAATATTAAAGAGTCCAAAGATAACTGGAAAAATAATTCTTGCTCTTCTGTCAATTTTATTATTGTTTCTAACGTTTCCATCATTAGAAACTCCAACGGGTGACCTCGTGTAAGGACTTATAATCTAAATAAATAAATAAAATAATGATCATTAGTAACGAATTTCGAATTAAAAATAAAACAAGATTAATAAACCAAGCTGATTTTTCAATACAAATAGTTATTTTAAAACTTTTAATTGATAATATCATAAGAGAGCATTTAATAACATAGTAATTACAACCTACATTATTTATATATTATTCACGGTGATTCAAAATTCCTTGTACAAAATTAAAGGTAGGTAAGCAATACAAATGTGGTAAGCAATACAAATCGTATTTATAGTGGATCATATATCCGCATGTGCTATACCGAATATGCTAGAATGTGCACATTCATATATCCAAATGTGCTGGAGGGCATTGTTTTTCCGTACATTAGTTGGGCAGTATTATTTGAGACGTTGACTATATTCAAAACAAAATCAAGAATAAAAAGGGGTGAATAATTAATCCCCACTAGCGTTTACCTTAGCATCAAGGGATTAATTTATAACAAGGTTAGTATTTAGACAAGAAAATTAACGTGCGTTAGAAACATTTTACTGTAAATAAAAAAACAGAACGCACTTAACTAAACAAAACACAAATTCACTGAGCTATTTTTTGATATTTGTGCTGGAAATTGGAATCAAAACAAATTTTGTTTTGATGTTTTTGTAATTCAGGGGTCATTGATTTGTATGTTTGTCCGTTTTGTATATCGTCCCATTTCACTCAGCTTGGTATGCTGGATGGATTGGACTGATGATAGGCCAATTAGCCTCGAAACAGTAGTGTCTCCAATTTCCAGCCCAAATGTCAAAAAATAGCTCAGTGAGTTTGTGTTTTGTTTAGTTATGTGCGTTCTTTGTTTTTATTTACAGTAAAATGTTTCTAGCGCACGTTAATTTTCTTGTCTAAATACTAACCTTGTATTAGTGAAGCGATATACCCAACTCGTATAAGTCAACGTCTCAAATAATACTGCCCAACTAATGTACGGAAAAACAATGCCCTCTAGCACATTTGGATATATGAATGTGCACATTCTAGCATATTCGATATAGCACATGCGGATATATGATCCACTATAAATACGGTTTGTATTGCTTACCACGTTTGTATTGCTTACCTACCTTTAATCTTAAATTATTAATTAATATACTGTATAATCGGCAATTTTAGTCTTTTTACTTTTCTTAAAAATGTATCATATGTAATTAGTAAGTCAAATTTATATCAATATGTATGTATTGAACGGTAGCACCTGTTGATAGGAAGCACTACAAATGCTTCCTAACAGGACTATGATAAAATGTAACGGAAATAAAATGAATGAATGAATGAATTATTATTTGCTTCGAAGGAATAAAATATGCCTACATAAATTTCATTCTAGGAAAGAGAATTGAATTTCATGCATTTTTCGAAAATGAAACAGACCATTTTTTTTCTTTTCAGTAAAGAAAAAGTATTAGAATTATCAGAACGAAAATCAGAATTAACTAAAAACTGATATACAAAGGCGTCCTTAACCTGTGGACGACCACTAGTTCTATTG
>JAFIDM010103529.1:0-26011 GCA_023159025.1 Thereuonema tuberculata | reverse complement strand
ATTGAGAAGAATGTTGTGAGCTGCATTAATTTCGAGAATTTTTTTGATATTCTGCGTATACAATCACATTCACTGTTTTGGGGAGCGCCTTCTGAAACATTAGGTTGATTCGCACTGTGCCTTGATGAATAAGTTGCATATGGTCCTCATTGGTCAGGCTGTCCGGGTTAAGATCAAATGCAAATAAAGTATTCTCTTGGGCGTAATGTTTATAACTGAGTGAGAAGTCTTCGTTGGACAGAAACTTATTGGTAATGGTATGAAGTGAGAGGTAACTGCGAACGTAAGTGTTTTTCTCGAAGTCGGGCTTCAGAGGGTGATGGGGAACATTCTTTCCGTCGATGGAAATATTAATGTTGTTGATATGAAAATGTTGAAAGTTGAAAGGATTTTCTTTGAATGATCCACTGAACGATGTATTATCAACGAGTCCGACAATGACTCGCTTTGGATTTGTCCGATGAAGGCGTTGTAAATGGAACCCTATAAGTTGCTCTGGGGTAGAGAAAAGACTTTGCATTCTACACGATTAAGGGGATATTTGGCTGTGGTGTCGAGTAAAGTTTTCGAATGAGAAATGAGAACACTGGGTGAGATTTTAAGTTTTCTAACGAACATATTCGATATGGATTTTGCAGGAAGGAGCTTCATTGTTGACTCCTTTGACAATTCGAACTTGTAGGTGAAGAAGAGTTTGTGAAAGATCCAAGTATTCCTCAGTTGCACCATTCACTAGAAATTCGATCGGTGCGTTGTCACTCAGCGATGAGATGGGATAGAATTCGCTATCTAAAGTATTATCGATAGAAATCATTGTTGGTGGTACAGCAAAGAGGTCCAATTGATTGTGAAAACATTCGCAGCTCTTTGGATGGGGGAATTGCCCGGAGGATGCCATTACGCTAGCGATTGAAATATGTCTCCTTCTAACTTTTGATGACGATGGTATCTGCGCATCTTACGTTGTCGTTTCCTAGAGGGAGTTACTGCATTTCCACCACTGCGTTTCCGTTTCCTTTTTCCGGTTCCTCGTTGACGAAAGAATATCATCAACAGTCTCACGAAATCTCGTTTTTGCGGCTTCTTTAAAGGACGCTCCCTGTTCGATATTGTGTAAAAGTCGAGTTCCGCCACGCAAGGCCGACCGTGCAGTGATGGCTATTTGTTTGAGGAAAGGTTGAACCCATCGCGAGAGAGAAGAGAACAGGCCTCCTAACCCGTGTCCACGTTGATATCGGATAAACACTTTGACCTGCTTGGTTAGCGTAATATTGATCACATTTTAAAGGGTCGCAGTAATAGGGAGTGGGGAGACGACGAACCATTTTTTTTTTTAGCGAATAGAACGAAAATGCTGTTGCACTATCACTCGTCCTCTCTCAAAAGTAATTGCAAGTCCTGCATCATCGAACAGATGAATAGAAATAGTTTCGAAAGAATGACGTAGTAGAGGTCGATAATAGAGATTGGTATAACATTCCGTGATGAGATCTCCGTCATTGCCTTGAACTTGGACCATGCATAGTAGTGGAGCCATTGTGTCTCCGACAATGCTGCTTTCCACAATATCCGCATAAATATAGATACTATAAAATCCTCCGTACAGATCGAGGACTGAAAGTGCTTCTCTGGTTTAATAGAATTCTTGTTCTCCTCGAAAACCTAAGATACCCGAAAGATGTTTCGAGAGGCGCAATTGATAGTTTCCCGATATGTGTACAGTGACTTTGCGAGAAAAGAGATTGTAAGAAATTCGAATTCCTGTTTCCTCATTGTAACGATGTTCGATAACATCGTTAACAACTTTAGTAAACTGCTCCAGATCTGAGTAATGACCGGGAGCAATGTCTTGAACATTAGTCTCTGGAGGGTTGATGGGATCGATGTTGACTTTAAGATAAAAAGAGTGAATAAAACTTGTATCGATGTTCGTCGATTTAGGAGGTTGTATACCTCCAACAGTCTCTCGAATAGTGACTAGTCTGAGAGAGGGATCTAATAAGTCTCGTTGGGATTCTAGTACACTGATGTCAAATCCTAAAATTTCAGCCAACGATTCCGGCAAAGTGACTTCCGAATTTCGAGGGATGGAGAGGACGGCAGTTTGGGTAGCATCATTGTAGACGAATGTAATGTATTGCGAGAGTTGTCATACAGATTGGCAATCATTCGTTGAAAAGTATTAATCATGCCTTGCGTGCTCCTATAGTTTCGTCTAAGAGGTAACTGGACTAAAATAGAGGGATTTTTGGTAATCGTAAAATTTCCTCCGAGCTCCGAAACATTGTATCATGTATGAGGATACTGAATTTCAGTGATTGCACATTCGTAACTATCATTCAGTTCTATTCGTTTTGGAAGTTTTGTAGTGAAAGAGGTAAGTGTATTGTCTGGGAAATAAAGAGCGCTGGAATTACTCGGTAAAGTAATGTAAAAGTTATCCATACCTTGTGAGAGGTTGAAGAGTCTTTGCATCAATCCAGCTATCAAATTCGGGACTGTAGCCGAGCCATCGAACTAGGTACTGCTCCGTAGATCCCCGACCTCGTTCGTCTAGAATTTTCTCCACGGGGTAATGAGAGTGATACGGTTTACGAACTGCCTGTTACGATATCGAACGGGACGAAAGAGAGTATACGTATCGATGGATTTCAGCCAGTCTTTTACTTGTCCGATAGTGATATCGGGACGAATTTGTTTTGCAGCTCTGTATAATTTGGCAATCCCTCCGAAAGAACTGTGTCGTTTTGGATCAAAGTAGATTTCACGAAGAAAAGTGTCAATATTCTTTGAAATCATCGTATGTTTTCCAACGCTGTAAGACTTCTTCGAATGGAGGGGAGACATCGGCGGCCGATGTCGATGCTTTCGTTTTCTTGCGACGATGGGACGGAGATGGCTCGCCTTCGACATCGACGACTCCGCGATGGACCCGATACGTCTAAACCTTTTAGTTTTGTACTGAGACGTGCCGATTTCATTTGGCGCATTATATCCCGCCACTCTTTTGCATTGCCGAAATAATCTTTTGTGACATTAAGATCGAGTAGAATTTTTTTGAATTCTGGCCAACCTCTTGGTTTGGGATTGTCAAAACGTGCTGGTCATGAAATATGGTTGATTAATTCCACGATATTAGTACCCGGAATTCTCGTGTTCCAAACAATCAGCTCTCCACTCGATGGATGCAACTTCAGTTAATGGTGGGATTTCAACTGTCCTTTGTTACGATAGTTTTTGGAAAGAATCATACGCAGCATACGGTCCCACGATGGAGTGACTTCTTCCTCTTCTTCATCCGTCGTCGTCGTCTCACGGTCCATTGCGCCCCACAGGATGGCGGCGGGATGGACGGTCTGATTTTCCATCGGATGATGGAGTTGTCGAAAGAAGACTCGGTATTTTTGTTGTAAATCACTGATGAACTTCGATTTTACATCGTCTGGAAGCTTAGGATTAGTCAGTAATAGATCCAATTCAGACTGCAACAATTGTAGTTTTTGAAATAGGGGTTGATGAATATGAAATGTTTCAGACGGTGCCAATCTCTGTTGAACCATTCCCTCGGGTAAGACGATTAATTTTTTGAGTGTGTCTATTATCCACGTCCCAAGACTGAACCTAGTAAACCTCCTAGGGCTGGAATTAAAAAAGGAAGGAATGCGCCACCTGTCTGCACCAGCAGTCTTCTATGGCTCTACACACTCTGTTTCGGCTGTACTAGGGCTCTCAATGTCTTCTTGTATCGTTGGAGTTTACGTTTCTGACTGGGAGTGATCGAAACAGTTCCATTCAAAACGTTCTTAATGACTTCGCAAAGACATTGTATTAAATCGTCAGATCCGTAACAGAG
The DNA here is from genome assembly GCA_023159025.1 of Thereuonema tuberculata. Lineage (NCBI taxonomy): Eukaryota > Metazoa > Arthropoda > Chilopoda > Scutigeromorpha > Scutigeridae > Thereuonema > Thereuonema tuberculata. The sequence continues at coordinate 22,158 of JAFIDM010103529.1, read as the reverse complement.
AACTCCTTTGAGTTGTGGAGGATTTAAGGATGGAAATGCTTGGAGTAACTGCCTGTATTTCATAAGATGGCGAGGCGATCCTCTCCTCATGATGGTCTGATGACGAATGCTTCATCCTTCGGAATTATGGATCGAATAGATGGTGAGAGGGATGTCGGGAAATATTCCTGTACGAATGCGAAACGTATCTCATGTTTCAGGTTTTAGATCGATGAATAAATATCCAAACGGTTTACTCGTAGCCTCTTTGTAGGCTTCGAGGAAAAGTTTTTCGTTTTCGGGAAACACTTGTCTAGCGAAGTAGAGAATTTTTCTTTTCTATTTCTAACTTTACATATTTCTCTCTCGTCGTTCGCAGTCCTTGGCGTCTGTAAGTCTGAAAAAGTCCGAAAATCCCCGTCAACTCGGCACCAAGAAACTTTAAAACAATGGCTTAACGACTTCGGGAAGGGCTCGAGAAAGCTCCTCAAAACGGTCCACAAAGGCTATCAGGCCATGAAGCCTATTGTTCACCGTTAAAAGCTTTCTCCCAACTTTCTCCCTTTTGTTATGTGCATCGGGAACCCGGGAAAACAAAGGACCTGATGTCACAACAACGAGTGGTGTTGCCACAAGCGGTGATGGGGACAGAAATGTCTCGCCACCCCTCCCCGGAATATAACGGCGACCCCCGGGAGTAAACAGAGCAGTATCGGAGCAATATCCGAGCAGTATCCGAGGAGAATCCGACAAGCAGCGGCCAAGAACAGGAAGCGAGGTTTGGGGAAGGCGACACGGTCCGCGGCCAGCGGCTCCAGTCGCCAAGAACCCCACCCGCATTTTCCCTGCTCGGAGTGGATCCACGACGGAGGCAAGCAGCGTTTGAGAAGGCCAGGCGCAGGCAAGACGACCCGGGCTCACGCGTCAAGCGTGTACGGTCATCGCAGAAAACCTGCCCGCTTTCATTTTCACTTGGAGCTCACCCCCTAAAGAAGGTCGACGGCAGTGCATATGCGGAAAGGCGGACACCAGAGAAGACATCGCGGACTCGTTCAGAAATACGATTCCGCCAGTCTCCAACCCAGCCGCCTGTCCGCTCTTAGCTGTCGACATCTCCGGAGATACGGAGACCGAATTCAGTGCTCGCAAGTGTGCCTCTGCAGTGCCCAAAGGATGCCTCCGAGACCGTCTCAGCCGTTCATCCCCGTTAGCGAAGGATCTCGTCACTGTGTCACCCATGAGAACTTTATCAGACCAGGACTGAACATAACGGACAATTAGAGAGTGAATATGTGACTTATCTTTACTTGTTATCTTGTATTTTTTTCTATTAGTTTATTTCCTAAATAAAATCTTTCATTTAATCCTTTATCTGAGTTCTGCCCATTCTCTTTCATCTGAAAGGCGCGGCCCTTCTGATAAATCCCCGGTCTCTAGACTAGCTTTCCACGGCACCTCCCCCTTTTACCGTCCAAACACCTCATCCCCCACCTTGCACACCTCTCCCTCCTTGTCCCGTAGTCGTGGTTTGCTTAGGGATGCGTTAGATGGCGAGCGCCCCTAAAACAACACGTAACACTAGCTAAGTTTTCAATAACATTATTAACTTCAACACCATTGTTTCTATTTATATTTCTATCTTTAGAATTTCGTATAAACTTTCAATTGTTATTTTACAATTTTTCTCAATACATAAAATTTTAATTTCTTTATTAATGCAATGGGCTTTCCTGAAACAATGTTCTGCTTTTGTTTTGTTTTTTGATTTTTTGTTGATGCTGTCGTGAATGATTTATGAAATAAGTCTTTTAGATTTTGTTGAAGATTAAAAGAAGAATTTACTGGAAACTTGGATAGTTTTGGATAGTGAAGTAATTAAAGTACACTTCGGTACTTACTGTTCAACATAGTTTTACCACAATGAACCGAAGTTCAAAGTTACTTTTAATGTTCTAAGGATCCATATTTATATTATGAATTACCAGTAATTTAAATATAGAAAGAATAAATGGACATAAATGGACATAGCCCAGCAGATGAATGATCTATATCTTTATTGCTTTCGGGAAACTAACATTGACATCTGTTGTAACGGTGTAGATAATTTTGGGATTTTTTTTGGTCCGTTACTTTTATTAAAATTTGTATTTTAAAATATAATGATTATTTGAGAAGTGTAGTTTATTTTTTGTATTGTTGGACAATATATTCGGTTTATTTAGATTTAGTGAGTGGATATTTATTTTGTGTTAATATTTTCCTTTTATATAATATAGTGGTTTAATTGAGGAAGATACAAGTCTGTGAATTTAGAGCGAAAAGTGGAGAAGTCGACTGCGCTCCATTGATAAGAGGATAGGCTATCTAACAAATACTATCTGATGATTGTTTATAATTACTATTGGAATTACACAAATAATAAGTGTATTTTATTTTATATCTTTTATCATAAGTGTTGGTATAAAAATCATTCTTATGTTTGTTGTATTAGTTATCAGTTTATTTATATGTGTGTGGGAATGTCAGGAGAAGAAAGATTACATGGGAAAGGATGTTGACCCTTGACCCGTACCATTTGATTCCGACACAAAGTTGCGGTTTCCTAGTTATGGTGTCGTGTGCAAAACGGCGGGAAGTTTTGGTCAGGTGGTTAATTTCCGATGTATTCATTGGTGTTTGGTGAGTGTGTAATTGTTTTTGGCGGGAAAAGTCGAGGAGATAGGGTCATAACCTCTGTGTTTATGCGAGAGAGTTGGAGATTGATCGCCGCCGAGAGAGGTCGAAGGGGCCAGGCTCCGAGGTCCGCCCGGGCCATTGGGGGGGCCGACGCTTCGGCGATGGCCGGAACGGCCAACTTGGTCTTGGTCTTGGACTCTCTTCGGACGTTTAATTCGGGATAATACCTATTGGGACGCCGAAGATTAAAAGGTGTCTGCGTGGATACCCAAAGCAACGGAGTCCACGGACGTTCAGTTGTGATGTGTAAATCCGGTGAGCTTCATTACGGAGTTTCGAGAAACGAGACAAGTGACCGATTGACCACCGACTTAAGTGAATTCCGTGTATTGTGATGAAAGGAACCCAACGTATTCGAGCTCCAATATATCTAAAGTGGAAGACATAAATCTAGTGTGTTGAAATATCCGAAACCGAGGGTTTCGGGATCAGAAGCGCCTACCGCTCGATTGACTATATGGAGTCGGTTGGTTGGTTGGTTGGTGTTTAATGGCGCAAAAGCAGCTGCGGCTAAGCTGCGCCAAGAAAGGTAAAAAAGAAAAGAAAATGGAATGAAGACTAACTACATGTATCTAGCTAAAAAGGACAAAAACAAGAAAAGAACAGGTAGTGTGCAAAGTAAGATAATAGGATATAGGTAAAATGATAGGCATTTAGAAGAAAAGTAAAAAATCTGAGAATTACAATAGAGTGGCAAGGCCACATTGATGAATGAAGTATAAAACTGATGAAATGGGTAAAAGATCATTATCATTTAAAAGCAATGAAATATGAAAAGGAACATGAAATTTAAAAAGAGGATAAAAGCACTGACGACGATGTTGAGAAAAAGCAGGACAGTCAATTAAAATATGATGGACGGTTAAAACAACGTTGTACGTAGAACACTGGGGAGGTGGACGATTGAGCAATAAGTAGCTATGTGTCAGTCTTGTATGGCCGATCCTCAGACGCACCAGAAGAACATCCTTCCGGCGAGTTGGAAACAGTCGAGTGGCAGGAGAGGATAACGAAGGACTGACAAGACGAAGTTTATTGCCGTGAAGAGCATCCCATTCGTGTTGCCAGGCAGATCGGAGACGAGAACGTATAAGTGCGTAGATGTCAGAGGCCGGAGTAGAGATCCGTCGCAAGGGTAAACTAGCAGCAGACTTTGCGAGAGAATCAGCGTGGTCATTGCCGACAATGCCAACGTGGCGTGGGATCCAGCAGAAAATGATAGTGCAACGGTGAAAACGCTGTAAAAAATCTAAAATGGATAAAACAAAAGGGTGACCCTTCAGGGTGTGACTGCACAGTGCCCGCAAAGCGCTCTCAGAATCACTGTAGATAAGTGTGTGCGTAAACTTCTCCTGCAAAGCATACTGTAAAGCTAGGAAGATGGCATAAAGCTCAGCAGAAAACACAGATGCCTCAGGAGGAAGATGAACAGCACGACTGAAAGTAGCAGTGTAAAAAGCAGCTCCAACATAATCTGCACCTTTAGATCCGTCGGTATAGAAGATGTTGAAATCAGAGTGACGGGACAAATGATCTTGATGCAGAGACTGAAAGACTGTCGAGGGAGTGTTGGTTTTCGCAAAAGTACGAAGAGAGAAATCACAGGTGGGGAGAGGATATTTCCAATGCGCGGATGGTGAAGTAGGTAGAGTGGCAATGTGAAGGTCAGCGAGCTGTAGTGTATTAAGCCAAGTCGTCACCCGATGTCCAAACGGTGGTATAATGGAAGGACGATTGGTGAAAAGACGTCGTTGACGAGGACGACACACACATTGATAAGCAGGATTATTTGGAAGTGAAGAAATACGGGCGAAATATTGGAGAGACAAAACTTGTCGACGAAAGTGCAGGGACGGTTCCAGAGCCTCTGCATACAGGCTGGGAATCGGTGAAGTACGGAAAGCACCGAGGCAGAAGCGGAGGGCCTGATGGTGTACAGGATCAAGTGTCCGAAGGACAGACGGTCGCGCAGAGCCATAGACAATGCAGCCATAATCCAATTTGGATCGAATAAGGGCTCGGTAAATGCGCAACAAGGCCAAGCGATCACCACCCCATTTGGAATGCGAAAGCACTTTGATATAATTTAGTTTTAAAAGACACCGTTTCCGAAGGTCAAATATGTGATCCTTAAAAGTCAATTTCTTATCAAAAATGAGGCCTAAAAATTTATGCTGAGACACACATGGAAGTGAGACGCCACCAAGAGTCAGCTGCGGATCAGGAAAAATTCCCTGACGTCGAGTGAAATGGACACACACAGTCTTGGATTGTGAGAAAATAAAACCATTAGAAACACTCCAAGTCTGCAACTGATGTAGAGCTAACTGCAGTTATCGTTCAATCAGACGCAAATTAACAGAACTGCAAGAGATCTGTAAGTCGTCAACAGATAAAGAGTGGTGAACTGACGAAGGCAAAACAGAAATGATGCCATTAATCTTTACAGAAAAAAGGGTAACGCTCAAGACACAGCCCTGAGGTACTCCGAGTTCTTGAGGATAACATGTAGAGAGCGTAGATCCTAGACGTACTTGAAAGGTACGATTCGCAAGAAAATTGCGAATGAAAATAGGCATGTGACCACGAAGGCCGTAATGATGAAGATCTTGTAAAATGCCAAATTTCCAGGTGCGATCGTATGCCTTCTCCAAGTCAAAGAAAATGGAGACGAGGTGTTCTCTATTAACAAATGCAGTGCGAATAGCATCTTCCAAACGTACAAGATGGTCAACCGTAGAGCGATGCTGCCGGAAACCACACTGTGTGGTAGCGAGAAGTTTATTGGCTTCAAGATACCATTGAAGGCGGCGATTTACCATTCGTTCAAGCGTCTTACATAAGCAGCTAGTGAGGGCAATGGGGCGATAATTATTTGGATCACTGGCGTCTTTACCAGGTTTGGCAAAAGGAATGACTATAGCTCGTCGCCAACTATCAGGAAATAAATGTTCCAACCAGATTTTATTAAAGATGGACAGAAGAACATTCAACGACGAAACAGATAAGTGTCGCAACATCACATAATGAATTCCGTCAGGGCCGCAGGCAGTATTTTTGCTGGTGTCTAGTGCAAACAATAATTCCTGTAAACTAAATGGGAGATTGTATGGTTCTCTGTTGGAAGAAGAAAACTTTAAAGGAATAGCTTCAGCACGGTCTTTAATCGTTTGGAAAGTAGGAGATAAAAGTGCAGGGCTGGAATTCCGTGCAAAAGCACGTCCAAGGGCTTCAGCTTGTGCGGAGATAGTAGCTATTTCTTTTCCATCTTCTTTCAGTATGTGCATAGATTGAGATCTGTACTTTCCATGCATCTTACGAATGTTATCCCAAAGGGTCTTTGAAGACAAAGTGCAAGTTAGTGATGAAACAAAACGTTGCCACGACTCCCTCTGACCAATGCGACGGATACGACGAGCAGAAGCACGTGCTCGCTTAAAAGCCAAAAAGATTGGCAGAAGTCGGATAACGGCGGAAAATGTTCCAAGCTTTCTGCTTAATCTTCTGTGCAGACGTACAGTCACTAGTCCACCAAGGTTTGGGATGCAGAGGGAATCGTCCAGATGTTTGTGGAATTGTTGCTTTGGCAGCACAAATAATGATATGAGTGACCTCGTCAATAAGTTGATCAATGGTAGCTGAAAGATCAATGGCCTCCAGATTACAGCGGCTAGTAAAAGTTATCCAATCAGCAGAGTCAAATTTCCAGCGATGACGACTGGGTGATGAAACAGCTGAACGAGGGAGCTCTTTGAGAATGATTGGGAAATGGTCACTGCTACCAGGGTCGTTGATAACATCCCATGAGAAATGGGGGAAGAGTGACGCAGAACCTAAAGCTAAATCAATAGCAGAGAAAGATATTGGCGAGGATGAGAAATGAGTTGCGGCGCCTGTGTTAAAGATACAAAGATTACGCCGAACTAAAAGATCTTCAATAACAGCACCTCTAGGATTGATGGATGAAGAACCCCAGACAGGAGAATGAGCGTTGAAATCTCCGACTAAGAGAAACGGAGTCGGTAATTGATCCAGAAGCTGAGCAATGTCTGTAAGCGAAACAGGGGCTGTGGGGGACAGATATAAGCTACAGATAGTGAAAAGGCGGCTAGTGGAAAGGCGAGCAGCAACAGCTTCCAAAGAAGTCGTAAGTGGGACATGAGAGGATGGAGTATCATGTCGAATAAAGAGACAAACGCCTCCGCCGCTTCTATCGGTCCGCTGTTTACTCAGCATGGAATATCCTGGAAGAGAAACTGTGTCGTTTCCTGTAAGAAAAGTTTCCTGGAGACACATACAGACTGGATGATTTGTAGAAAGGAGGGCTTTAACATCGTTCAGGTTGGAGCGAAGTCCTCGACAATTCCAATACAGTAAGGCCATTAAAAGATAAAAAAGGGTAAAAGACTAAAAATCAAGTTGGAGGTGCTGGTGGTGCCCTAAAGTTTGGGTGTTTGGAGGAGTCCTCCAGATCGTCTTCATAAAACCGTCTAGGAGAGAAATGTCTCCGACGGCCACGAGAAGGTGAACGTGAATGTGAACTAGTGCGATGAAAAGGTCGGTGTGGAGATACAGATGGTCGCTTCTGAGTGAAGTTGAGACCGGCAGGGATATTAGAAGTACTTGAAGAAACTGGCAAAGATAACATGGTGGATTGTGACGTAGATTGAGTTGATTGTGACGGAACTGTTGTGGTAGGAGTAGCAATGTTTTGAAATATGGCTGAAAAAGACTCGCGAGGAGGACAAGTGATGTCTGTTTGACAGGAGATTGAAGCTGTCTGTTTGGATTTTACTGCAAACGAAAAAGTCTTTTGAGCTGGCACAGCAAGAAGCATCCTCCGAGCCTCGGGATAAGAAAGAGAATGTTTAACTCTGATAGTCTGAATCTCCTTCTCCTCCTTCCAACGCGGACAAGATCGAGAGTATGAAGGATGGTCTCCAGAACAATTGACACACTTGAGAGGCGAAGTGCACGGTGTAGACTCGTGGGATGGCTCACCACACTTAGGGCAGATGGACTTGCCACGACAAGCTGCAGAGCCATGACCATAACGTTGGCACTTGAAGCAGCGCAAAGGGTTCGGGATGTAAGGACGTACAGGACAGCGAAGATAGCCAGCTGTAACACTCGTGGGCAGTGTGGAGGTGTCAAAAGTAAGAACAACTGTTCGAGTGGGTACTTCCTTATTGTCACGACGAACGTTAATCCGTCGGACAGCAGTCACATCCTGCGAAGCAAAGCCTTCGAGAAGGTCAGCATCACATAGACCGTCCAGATCTGGTTCGCGGATCACGCCGCGACTAGAGTTTAGAGTCTTGTGCTTTGTGACAGATACCGGAGTATCTGCCAGAGTTGTCAAATTAAGTAGTTGGTCCACAGCTTTTGAAGAAGGCAGCTGGATTAACAAATCGCCAGACTGCAGTTTCTTGACTGACTTGATATTTGAAGTTACACCTGAAAGTGCTTTGGAGATGAGAAAAGGGGACAGTTTAGATAAAGGTGTCTCAGGGGTTAAGGAATGCATGATTAGAAAGGTCTGAGTGATAATAGAAGAAGAGCGAACATCGACGGTGTGGGAATTGCTTCCCAATAAAGGAAAAAAATTAGAATCCATACACCAAAAATTTAGCTGGGGAAAGAACAGTCACCAGGCAGCTATCCCCATATCTGCCTGGAAGGCACTGCCGAAGCAGTTTAAATACTGTGATTTGTTGCCAGGCAATCTTTTTTTTTTCCACAGGGATCGTTCATGACACTAAAATAACCCCGTAGTGCCACACATCCATCGGCACGATGCCTTCCACCTTGGATTCGGGGGCGGGCGTTTAGGACCCATGGAGAGTAGCTCATGGAAAAGAGAACCCTCCATGGGTGGTCCCCTCACCACGTACAGGAACCCGCACCGAGGGGCTATATGGAGTCAAAAACAAACTGCCATTCGAAGTCGTCGTGAAACATAGTCGGAAGTAGAACCGAAATTTGTAAGTACACTCTGTTTAATTTAATCTTGAGTGACGTGAAATTACCTCCAATAAAGAGATAGATCGACCGCCAGTTAAAACCTGATTACGTTTACCGCCAACAAGAAAGTGTTAAAACAATATCTTTAATTATCTGCAAGGTGAAGCCAATTAAGACGTGGGTATGGAGATTCTTTTCTTTTAGGAAAGAAAAGAGTAAAAGCAATATATAGAAGACACCGTCTCTGATAAGTGTAACAACGAACAAAAATTGTAATAAAAAAACTTTGTCGAACTGTAAAGGGTTAATACTAAGTGAGAAGGTGATAAATGCAAAAGTCATTGGACAGTTAATGAAAGTTTAATACTCAATAAAAAATGTAGTTTGGTAATCTTTAACTTGAAGAAAGAGTCGTACTGACGGATTAATATTATTTTAAATTTTGTTACATTAAAAGGTAAAACGTTAAGAAAGAGATTATCATATGCATATATTATACTTGTGTTCATTAAAGTTAATAAACATTTTTAATAAGAGTGTTTAAATTGTTAATTCGAAAGACCAAGAGTTTATAGGGAGAAGTATAATTATTTTTGTGTATTTTGGTTTTACAGGTGCACCTGAACGGGGATGGGTTTTATTTAGTGTGTGGGTGTTTTATGATTTACGTATTGGCTTTATGATCGGGAAAGGTGGGAGTGAAAAGAAAGGATTAACGTAAATCTATATTAAGGGGTTCTTTATTAATAATATTGTAATTTGATTGTGTTGTTAGGAAAAGATAAGAGAAGAAGTATTAATAAATATTGTTACCAGGCGTTTGGTCCGCTCCCCCTTTAGCGACGTCGACTTGACCTTCCCTGCATACCTCGGCCGAAGCGACCTGTCCTCAGCCTCGTTTGCAGCATCCTACGCCTATAAAACAAGGCGCAGAACGCCTGAACAGCAACTCGTCTTGGGGCAGCAGCCCATCCAGGTCTCCCATTGGAGCAGAGTGCAGTATCTCGTCGTGGACAACCGCCCAACAAGGAGTGTCTTCCGTTGGAGCAGAGTGCAGTACTTCGTCTTGGGGCAGCAGCCCAGCCAGGTCTCCAGTTGGAGTAGAAGATAGGATCTCGTCGTGGGGCAACTGCCCATCCAGGTCTCCCGTTGGAGCAGAGTGCAGTATCTTGTCGTGGGCAACCGCCCAACAAGGAGTGTCTCCCGTTGGAGCAGAGTGCAGTACTTCGTCTTGGGGCAGCAGCCCAGCCAGGTCTCCAGTTGGAGCAGAGGATAGGATCTCGTCGTGGGGCAACTGCCCATCCAGGTCTCCCGTTGGAGTAGAGGATACGAGAACGGTCTTGGGCAGGAGCCCATTCGGAGGATCACCAGTTGGTGCAGATCATTGGAAGTCGTCTCAGCGGCAGGAGCCGCAAAGGTCTCTTTTGGGAAGAGAACACAGTAGAACGTCTTGGGGCAACCGCCCAGTAGGAAGATCCCACTGAGGAGATCGAGTAGCGGAACGACTGAGGGTATCAGCCCAGATAAAGGATCTCCGTGGAGAAGAGAAGAGAGCGGAACGTCGAAGGACCACCGCCCTTACAGAGGATCTCCGTTAGGAACGGAGGATACGAGAACGAAGAGGGACAAACCAGAGGATATCCGTTGGAAGGAGAAGAAACGTCCTTACCGAGGGTCAAAGCCGAATCGTCTGCGTGACGTGCAGCTCACGGAAGAATACCAACCGGGAGAAGGCAGCATCGTTTGGCGCCAGTTCGAGAGACTGTATCCCGTAGTGTATTTGGAAGAGATCCCGCCAGTATTCCCAACCGGGACGGAGAAGACTTCAGCTGTGAAGCCTTGCTACCGATGCGGTTCCAGTAACGTTGGACGGCATCGAGAAAAGTCAACCCCTTGCCGTGTGAAGAAGTTCCTTCGCCGCAGTGTTACTTAGAGGCCCGGTCATCATCCGATGCAAAGGAGAAGTCAACCATTGCCATGAGGAGTCGTCCCATCGCCGCAGAGTACCGAAGAGGTTCGGCGTTAGACCTTAAACGTCGGGGATCGATTACCGTGACCAGCCTAAAAGAAGCCCAGTCATCCTGGACCTATCCGGACGTCCCGTCAACGGAAGGAAGACAACGCAGTCGACATCCCATTTGGAGGAAGACAACCCTGAGGGATCGAAGACTCGAAATTCTCTTTCGTTATTAACTGTAATTTATCCTAACCGAGTTAATAAAGTCTCTGTAATTTTAGAACCTTTTGTGTTCAAGTCGCATTCCGTTATCCCGCTACCGTCCATTAGTACTCGACACAAAACACGGTAGCAATATCACGTTTAATATTACTTGATTTTGCCTGTTTGTTTAATTACAAATAATTTAAACTTTGATACTTTTTATTAAGACATTGTTTAGAAGAAAACATAAAAATGTACATTGTTTAGTTAATGTTTAGATAATTACGAAGATTAACCTTTATTAATGGAAGGATAGTTTATTATTTGGATTAACATCATATTTAAACCTGGCGTTTATCCTTTGGCTTAATTTTCTTGGGCGCAGCGATCACCCATTTAGGAAATAGCACCAGAATAATAGCAACTATTTAATATGTAATGGATAAGTTTAAATCTCTGCGAGCTCTGTTTCGTCAGGTACATTCAAGTTGAGTAAAGTGTATTCGTAGTATTTAATTTCCTATAAAGGAATTTGGTAGCAGAGCCACGGCAAGGCTCCCCCTTTTAAGTTATTATTATTTTAGTTTTCTTTTATGTAACGAGAACCCGAGAACTGAGTAATATTTTCGCTACACTGTTGAAAATTGAAATACATACTAAAGGAATATCATATTTGATTTGAAACTTATCTTGCAATTAATAATGAATGAGCATCAAAAGTTAGAAGTTTTAGTTTAAATTCTTGTAATACTTATCCATGCAATATTGACTAATTAAAACTTGAACACTTTTAAGGGCTTTTCGAATTTAGACGGAATTTGTGGAATGTCTGAGAACAATAGTATAAATGAATCTTTTGCCTATTCATACAACTTATAAAACAGACATTCGCAACTTTGTACTGAATTACTTAATTCATAATATGTCCACCTAGAGATAGTTAACATTGTTTAATACATCATAACATAGAAACAACAAGATTTAAAATCTCAAATACTAGAGACCAAAGCCTGTTGTATCTGAATCGTCAGCTGTTCAAGAATTGAGATGACTGATAGCTAAGACGTGTCTCCATTAGATGTTATTTGTGTTCAGAGGGTTTAATATTTAGGGAACTAATCTATCTCTTATAACAATTATTGAATTGAAAAATACCCAAAAATATTTTTAAAAAATCGATTAGTTTTGATTGCACTTCTTTCACAGCAAAGCTTTTTCAAGAATTTTTCTTTTTTTTTTCTTTTTTTGTTATTATATATTAATTGTTGTATATTATTAACACACGTTAAATCCTTTTAATTATATCTCTCTCTAATATTGGCAAAAAAATTTATCTCCTTATACTACAAGATCCCTGAGGGACCAACTAAATGGACACAAGGTATCCGAGCTACTCGGTGTGTTTCGATTATAATCAGACCACCATTCTTGCCACCAGGAATTTTAAATTCAGGGACATTGTCCTGCAGGCTTTGTTAGTTGTAGAACGAATAATAAAGGGAAGAAATATTAGCACTCAAGGAAGTTCAGCGTTTAAGCATCTCTCATCCTCTTTCTGGAGACGAGAAAGACGACATAGTTTGTAATGCTTTATAGTGTGAATATTAGCAAGAAAACAGTTTTTACAATTTTCCAAACTAAGTTAGGCCAAAATAAGTTCGGTAAATCGATTCTAAACATGATTTCTGATTAGAAATAGGAAGAAATATATGAAATATCCCGAAATTAAGTAAAATAAAAAAAGTACATGCAAGTATCTCTTAATCTTATTAAATGGTTCCCTTTTTTATTTAACTGTTGCTTATTTACAAATGAAATTACTTCATATTCTTCATACAGAATGGACGATATTTTGGAAGTGACCTAACGCTAAGACAACATATATAGTATTTATTAATCATCATCATCTTCACATATCACAAAATAAATGTAAAATTAAAAACAAATTTAAAATACATTTATTACAAAGGAATTTTCGAAGAAACTATTTCCTTCTCTTCTTCTTCAGCTACAATAACTTATAACAAATATAGGAAGTGAAATCATGATACAGTGGAAACTCGCCAATCGTCCGCCTCTCTATTCGTACAACTCGTTATTCGTACAACTTTTTCAAGTAAAATTGAAATCGCCATTCGTACGCTTGCTCGCGATTCGGACAGCTTGACCTCGGTACTGGCCGCGCCACGCGGTCGCTGCAGTTCAGTCTCGTGCTAGCTTCCGTACGCTACGCATCATCCACGCAAGCTTCGTGAAACTTTGTGATATTTTATTGTTATTTTTTGTTATTTTTATTAAAAATAGTGCAGCCATGGGTCTAAAAAAGATTACTGATTCAACTAAGCCTAAAAGGAAAGCAATAAGAACGATAATTGAATTGAAAAAAAGAAATCGTTGCGAAGTTTGAAAGTGGAACTCGTGTCTCTGATTTGGCAACTCAGTACGGCATGGCGAAATCAACCATATCGTCTATACTGAAAAAGAAAGAAATAATAATAGAGGCCTATATATTTATTGTTTTCATAGTTTTTATGTATTTTATGCTTAACATATTATTACAAAGGTTTATATAAGCAATCATCTGTGGGTCTGGAACGGATTAATCCAATTTAAATTATATCTTATGTGAAAAAATGATTTGCCATTCGAACAAATCGCCATTCGAACTGCCTCCTGGAACGGATTGTGTACGAATAGCGGGGTTCCACTGTAGTTATAACATTTCATTGTAGTAACTATCATTTTAACAATTCATCTCATCTATTCTTACCTTATTATTACATCGAGATTGTCTTATTAAATCTCTAGCTAAGTTTTCAATAACATTATTAACTTCAACACCATTGTTTCTATTTATATTTCTATCTTTAGAATTTCGTATGTATAAACTTTCAATTGTTTTTCTCATTTTACAATCTTTCTCAATACATAAAATTTTAATTTCTTGATTAATGCAATGGGTTTTCCTGGAACAATGTTCTGCCATTTCTGATTTATCAAATAATTTGTTTCTAATGTAATATCCATGTTCCAGGGCCCTTTCTTTAATAGTTCTTTTGCTCTCCCCTAGATAAAACTTGTCACAATACAAACATTCTATTTTGTATACTGTCCCCATTTCTCTTTTTTTGTCACTTTCATTAAGTTTTTTACATAAATATGTAGTATTTGATGTATATAGTAAAGTTGGAGAGATGACACATGTAATGTAACTTCAAGAAGGGTTCTCAGTAGACTGCAGCGGATCACATGACCAAAACCCAAGGCCAGTGTGAGCTTTAGTGTTTGTGCTGAATTGATATATGAGATTTTATTGAGTTTTTCTTCCTCTGATGTAGCCAGGTTAGTGCTCGAATTTTCGTTGAGGTTGCGAATTTGTTTAGTTAACAGCGCTTTTTTAAGGCATCTTTCGCTATAATTCACTGTGTAAACATGTAAATAGAGTAAGCAAGATTATGTATCGGTCACTAGTGTCTTGGGTCCCACATGGTGGAAATGGCGGTGTGTCATCTATCCCATCACTTGGGGATAGATGACACACCTAAAAAGGGGAGAGATGACACGTGTCATCTCTCCCCTTTTTTATTCTTTTTATTTTATTTTTGTCTTTGTTTTATTTTATATTCATCACAATACAATTACAGTTTACCTAATTTTAAAAAAAATAATTACCACTAAGTTTCATAAGACTTAAAAAAATAAAATGTAAAGCATTTTGCAAATCTGATAAATGTAAGTGGTTTATTTTGGAAGTCAGAAGGAAGTGGGGAGGAGACTTGGAGATATAGGACATATAATGGATTTATTTAAAGGAATTTAGTTATGTTTCTGTTAATATTAATGTATATTAATAATGTATATTAATGTATATTAGTGATGAGAAACTTATTTATTGTAAATTTCTGAAATTGAGAAAATAATATTATTTCTTGTTTGAATATTTTTTATTTCTTTGGAAATCAGAATTCTTAGAAATTTTAATTTTAATTATTATCCATTCTGCGTGTATAAACATTAATACAAAGGACCAAACACACAAAAACAATAGATATATATAAATAAATAATTTCATAAAAAATAATTTCATTACATGTTGCAGCAGTTAATGCGGCCATTATCCAAATTATTGTGACATTTAAATTTTAATTCCGAGCCTTGTTTTCCTTTTCATTTATTTATTTAAGATCATCTGACAACGAAGGATAGTACCTTCGCAACACGTAATGAAATTATTTATTATGAAATTATTTATTTTTATCTCTATTGTTTTTGTGTGTTTGGTCCTTTGTATTAATTATAATTTTAATTTTAATTAATTTGGAGTTAGCTAATTCCATGTTCGAAAACTAAGTTAATATTGTAGTTTTACATTTATATTTATCATAATTAGTTTTGAATATGTATGGGAGAGATGACTCAATGTCAAAAATTTTTTAAATTCTAAAAATAAGGAACAGCTTTAAAAACATTAAAAATAAAAAACGTAAATATGAAAGCAAAGGATAAATCAACAGTTTAAAGCTTTCAAATATTTAAAAAATAAAGTTTTTAATATTTTACGTGAAAAATTCGAATTGTGTGTCATCTCTCCCAACTTAACCTTACCATATTGTAGGCATATAGAGAATATTTATTTCAAATACTTAAAAATATCTAATACTCATTTCAGAGGCTTTTTGTTCTATCTTTGACAATTTTATTTAACTTTAGATCAGAATTCTTCAGCACAATCTTCACCATAATCTTCAGTATATAGTAGTTTTTTTTTCATTCCTAGTTTTAAAATGAATACTGGAAAATGTTCAGGACTTTTTACTTTGTATAAATGAGTAAAAAATTATAAATTATAATTTTTATAAATTACAAGGTGTAATTTAGCTAAACTCATTTCGATTGACATTTCTCGATTTTAGCTGGTTTTTATTCTTATTATACGTATTAAAACACATTAGTACTTCTTTATAAATTCACTGCCAATCAAAAGCCTTTCCCTATAATCAAAACAGAACTAAATTAAATTCTTTCTGTGGACTATGACCATATAAATAGACATCAAACTTCCGTTTTCGGCCTTTCCATTTACCATTTTTACATTTTTCTTTAAAATTATATAAAAACAAATAGGATTGTTTAAATTTATGTATTTTCTTCTTATAAATAAAATCCCATTATTTATTTATCCTTACAACTATAGAAACTAGTAAGTAGAAGTATTATATTTAAAATGAGAAGAAATTTAACGTGCCCAATGATTCAAAGAATTAAGCAAGTAGACGAGGCACACAAATGTATTTAGTAAGATGAAAAACATATCATTACAATAAAGTAATCTCTGTTTATTATAGTAAAGTCAACTTTATAACATAGTACCCTTCTTTCTTCTTCTTTCGATTTTGGCCGACTGGGGACCACGTGAAATAACTGTTCATGATTTCATCTTCTCCTTCCTTTTTCTCTCCTTCCAATACTCCTTCATCCTTTCCCTCTGTTTTTCCCGTCTTTCCAAAGTCCAAACTCCGCTCCCAATCACTTTCTGCCTCCTCTGGAAACCCTTAAAGTCGTTAACTTTTGATCTGAATTTATTTCTATCTTCTATTTCCTCCTCAGTAATGTTCATTTCCTCTAGGTCGGTTCTGATCTCTTTGAACCAGGTTATCTGTGTCTTTGGGTTTTTGAAGAAATAATTGAAGAGGCGTTTTGTCATTCTACTCTCTTCCATTCTCTTCATGTGTCCATAGAATGTTATCCTCCTTTTCCTCATTGTATTCACAATTCCCTCTGTCTTCTCGTAGACTTCTTCATTACTTCTCATTTTCCATATTCCGTTATCATATATGGGCCCAAAATTTTCCGTATTATTTTTCTTTCCTTCTTTTCTATTTCATCTAGTTGTTTGGCTGTGTTCATTGCAAGACACTCCGATGCATATAAACATTCTGGTTTAATCACTGTATTGTAGTGTTTAAGTTTAGTATTTATGGAGACTGATTTTTTGTTGTATATATTTTTAGTTAACTGGAATGCCATTTCCATTTTTCTTGATCTTGCAAAGTTGGCTTCTTTGTCTAATGCATTAGATTGGATTATTTCTCCCAGATATTTGAATTTGTTGACTTTATTTATTCTTCCATATTTTGTTTTTAGGTGTTTGGGAGCATCCTTCACGTTCGTCATGTATTCTGTTTTTTCAAAGGAGATTTGTAGACCTGTTTTTTCTGCAATCTCTTTTAGTATGTCGATCTGTGTGATTATATCTTCTGGGCTATCTGCAAAGATTGCTAGGTCATCTGCAAATGCCAGACAGTCAAATTCTAGGTTGCCTTTTTTTCTGCCTATTCTGTATTTCTGTATACCTTTCATTTTCATGGTTTTTCTCCATTCTCTTATGACTTTTTCTAACGTGCAGTTGAATAGTAAAGGGGACAGACCATCTCCTTGTCTTACTCCTGTTTTGATGTTAAATGGTTCAGACATTTCCCCCTGAAACCTGAATTTTGATTTTGTATTTGTCAGGGTTTGTTTTATGATGGCCACTAATTTATCATCGGCGCCAAATTCCTCTAGGATGTTAAATAGCGTCTCTCTGTCGATAGAATCATAGGCTTTTTTGAAGTCAACGAAGGTAACATATATATCCTTGGCTCTTGATCTTCGATGTTTGATTATAAGTTTTAGGTTCATGATCTGTTCTGTACAGGATCTGCCTTTTCTGAATCCTCCTTGGTATTCACCTAGTTGTTGGTCTACTTGCTGTTCCAGCCTGTTTTGCAAAGCTTTCGAGAGGATTTTGTATGTAACTTGCGTGAGTGATATTCCCCTATAGTTATTGGCATCCGTTCTGTCTCCCTTTTGTATATTGGGTGGATAATCGCCATTTTCCATTCTTCAGGTAATATCTCTGTTTCCCAGATGATTTGAAAAACTTTGCATAGTTTCTGGATCGTGCCCGCATTTCCACATTTCAGCTACAATCGTATCTTCTCCCGGTGCTTTTTCATTCTTAAGATCTCTTATTATTTGTTCAATCTCTTTCTGACAGGGGGGTTCTGAATTTTTGAATTTGTATACTGGGGGTGACATTGAAAAGTTTTCTTTCGGTTTTTCACAGTTGAGAAGTTTCTCGAAGTAATTTGCCAGTATTTTGCAGTTTTCTTGGTTGTTTAGTGCTAGCTTCCCCTCAGTGTTCTTGAAGCAGAGGTTTGGGGCTTGGTATTTCTGTAGATTTAGTTTGAAGGTTTTGTAGAATGACCTGGTGTTATTCTTTTTGAAGTCTTCTTCAAGTTGGTTGAGCTGGTTCTTTTCGTAGCTTCTTTTGGCTGCTTTTATTGTTTTTGCTGTTTGGGCTCTTTGGTTTTTAAAGTTATTGTAGTCTTCGTCCCTTTTTGTTGAGTACCATCTTTTCCAGGTGTTTATCCTTAGTTTCAAGGATTTTTCACATTCCTCGTTCCACCAGGCGTGTTTTTTCTTTTTTTTTACTTGGAGCTATTTCAAGGGATGTTTTGATTAGTTTTGTCTTGATCTCTTCCCAGTCTTCTGAGCCAATATTTAGTTTGGTTTGGAAATCTATTTTCCTTTTTACCCTTCTTTATTTATTATACTGATATTAAAGGTCGTTATTAAATTAATGATATAAATGCAGTGCTATTAGATATAAATTAACTAATTATATATTAAAATTATCTTTTTATAAGTAAACTAGATTAAAAAAAAATAACTTAGTAATCAAAGATTAAAAAATTAAAGTTATGTATTTTCTCCTTAAAAATAAAATCCCACTATTTTTATTTATCTATATAACTATAGAAACGCATAGTAAGTAGAAGTGTAATATTTCATTTAAAAATATAAATTAATAAAAAAAAAAACTTTAAAGCTAATTTACACAAATGTATTTAGTAAGATGAAAAACATATCATTACAATAAAATAATCTCTGTTTACTGTAGTAAAGCCAACTTTATAGCACAGTACCCTTCTTTATTTATTATACTGATATTAAAGGTCGTTATAATATTAATGATATAAATGCAGTGCTATTATAGGCCGACAGATGGATCTTGACGATCCCGAATTTTCGCGATTTCACGTGATTGACGCGAGAATAGCCTCTATCCATGTCTTCTCACAAAATGGCAAGAAACATTGCTATTCGAAGCAGCGCTCAAAAAATTATATTGCAAGTTGAAGAATATTTTCATAGAGAATTAATAAATGGAGGACCTCTCATTCCTTTAGAAAGAGTTGAAGACAGAGTAGCTGCAGCGACAGGTCTATCCAAAGCCTCAACCACTAGAATACGTCGACAAAGCAAGGAGCGCGGGAAAGACGGCTTATCGACTCCGGGAAAGAAGCGACCACGAGCAAGCCCCATTACTGATGTCGACGATTTTGACCGATGCCTTATTCGCCGCTACATCCATCGTTGCTACGCTGAAGATAAAAATCCTACCTTAAAAATGTTATTCGAAGTAGTGAAGACTGAAATGGATTTCAAAGGATCAGAGGAATCGCTTCGTAGTCTACTTCATAAAATTGGATATAAGTGGAAGAGATGCGACAACCGTTTAGTCCTATACGAACGTGAAAATATTGTGCTCCGATGCCGAGAGACCCTTTCATTACTGGAAGCAACAGCTGAAAAAAAAAAAAAAATTACCTTTAAAGGCCCTTTTCAGGGCCACAAAAGTATATGAAAGAGCTGCCAAGCATACTAATTGCCCACAATAATAATTGCTAAAATATTAGAAAACCTTAATTTTAAAAGTTTCTTAATTGAAACAAAACAGAACAAAATACCAAATAAACTACTATTGTCCTCCAAATGAGAGTTGGCCGCCCTGTTTTTGTGAGATCTGCGCATGTAGTATCGATTAGTCTGGTCAGGCACTTCCGTCTGATCTTCTGACAGGAATCTGCCCTTCTGCTAATCGCTGGTTACTTATCAAAAGGCAATTGTATTTATAAATCATTAAAATATTTATTATTAGCAATTAGTATTGAAATAATGCTAAATGTTAGAGAGAAGTTTTATTTTGCGTTATCAACATGTCAGCGGAGAAAAATAGCCTGGAAGGACTCTTCGTCGTCAAGCAAGAGAAATACGTGCCTCTGTGAAGGGATACTTTCAAAACCTAAAATCTGAGAGACACAATTTATAAATGAAATTCTCTAAATAGACAAGTATTTTTCTAAATTACAACTTCTCCGATAATGAAACGTTAGCCTATTATAAGTTAACTATACTTTCACAGTGACAACAGATGCCGCGCAGTCATCCATTTTGACAGGAAAACATAATTGATCAGCTACCGGAAGGGCTGCGCAGTTCAAACTTCCGCCGGCCAATTCTCATTTTGAGGACAATAGCATTATGTAAATACATTTATATACGACAATCCATTTTAAATTTAAAATGCAACATTACTATAACGAATTAATCATCAAAAAGGCACAAATGCAGATTTTACATTTATTTTATTTGCTATTTGCTAATCACAAAAATCAAAACCAAATAAAAAATGCATGAATGTTTCCAATACATTTTTTTTTTACAATTCATTGAAATATTTAAATTAATTATAATACGGGGAAATGCATGAGACTTTTACTACATTTTAATATAGTTTTCATAAATTGAAAAAAATCAATAACCAAACAATAAATTCATTAGGTAGCAATTTCCTAGTGACAGACAATCAAAATACTACATTCCTTGAGATCTGCTGAAGAGGCTAATGGCCAGATCTCGAGTTTTTCATAATTCTCGCGCAAACGCGATCGTCAAGAACCGTCTATCGGCCTACAGATGTAAATTAACTAATTATATATTGAAATTATCTTTTTTGTAAGCAACTAGATTAAAAAAAAAATAACTTAGTAATTAAAGATTAAAAAATTAAATGGCAAAAAAAACATCTTTTTTATTGTTTATTGATATTCTCACCAACATCATTTTTTTATAAAAGTTTTAACGTGCAGTTTAAGAATTAATTTAGATGCCGATCATAAAAGCACATATACAGTTAAAAAGATAAAATAGTACATCGTACGTTTCGAACCCCCATCTGTGATGAGGTTTTTTATCAAGTATCCCCCCTATTTAAAAAACGATCTTTAAACTAAGCACTGCTTGATTTAAGATAGCAGACATCTCCTTCCGACTTAGTGTTTCCAACACCTAACACCAGAGGGAGTCCAGCTCCCAGCCTCCATCCCATTGCACTGTCATTTGCAACTACGAAAATGGAGGAGGATCGTTTTTTTTAAATACGGGGGATACTTGATAAAGAACCCCATCACAGACGGGGGTTCGAAACATACGCTATTTTATTTTTTTAACTGTATATGTGCTTTTATGGTCGGCATCTAAGTTAAAACCATCATTTTTTATTTGGAAGTTTCCTGTGACCTTTCTTTTAGAAGGTTTCTTGTTGATAATAAAATATCTATCTAGAGATGAGGTTTTTCTTTCCGAATTTACACTATAAATTTATTAGTTCATAAATAAAAAATTTGAATCACAAATAAGAAGACAAAAATTAGATAAAAAATAAGAGACTACAATTGATGATACTTTCAATGGCAAATATTAATAACTATCTTAAGATTTAGATAAATATATCGTTTTATTTTTACACGTAAATCCTTTGGGGATTGAAACTTTGAAAGTAAATTATCTTTCTTTATACATTTTTTATATCACGTTCATTTGAACAATATTTTAATAATGAAACATATTGAAATTTATCTTGAGGTATAAAATCATTTTTTAAAATATTTTTATTTGAAGTAACATTAGAATTATCCAGGACTGAAATTTAACTTCTTCAACCATAATTCTCATTAACTTACATTACCTTTTTTATTATTCTGGTTCTGTGAACGCAATTTATAATGTATCTAAATAAAATTAAAAATCCAACTTAAATTTAAGGAAACTAATTTTTGAAGAAAGAGGGTTAAAACAAAAAAATAAATTCCATTATCTGAATCTTTATTTATTTATTTTCTTAATTGAATTCTTTTACTCAATTAGTGTGTAAGTAACTTTCAATTATTATTGTAATAACAACGGAATTAGAAATTTTACTTCACTATTAAAGTATTCTACTTCATAATATTATACTACTATAAATATATTTTGGGGTATAAATCAAAGCTTATAAGAAATATCCTTTTAAAAATCTTTCTCATTATCTGTTACTGAAATATTTCTTAAATAGTATACTTGAAAAAGAATAATTTTTAAATTATAAAATGAAAAAGTAATTCTATAAAATAGCAATAAAAAGTAATTATATAAACTTGCAAAATTAATTT
>JAFIDM010103208.1:0-16044 GCA_023159025.1 Thereuonema tuberculata | reverse complement strand
AAATTATTTTTATATACGAGATCTGCTTATGGCGAGCTTATTTTTTTTTTTTTATAATTTTATATTTATAAGGTATGTTTTACTTTTTAAATGTCTTTCGAATTTATTTATTAATAACCAAATTCGATTTGTAGATCTGCTATTCCAGTTGACAAAAGATAATGTGGGCAATTAATAAAAGATTATTATTAAAACCTTATAATACTAATTGGATGGCGTTATGCATCATTTGACCAAACGCCAAAATAGTCTTTTTTAGATTATTGCTCCATATAGTAGCGAAAGTTGTAAATTCTAAAAAAAGTTGTTGCTGCTTGCTGTCTCAGCATAATTCTGAGGAAAATTAATTATTGCTAATTAGCAATCGACTAATCGTAAGGAATAAGATTTTTATTATGTGACTAACGACCTTTGAAGGATATTAACAATTTTGAACATGATCAGAATTGTCCTGTGAAAGTATTTTCATTTTGATATATTACACTTCATTTTATAAAATATGTGAAGTATTACATAAGCTTTTGCGTTTATGCGAAGATCTCAAAATCGAAATTTGGAGCTTGGTCAAATGATGCATAACACCATCCAATCAGTGACTGAAGAGGATAAAAAAAGTTGAATATTGTTACCTCCATCAAAGAAATGATAGATTTTTATATCAATAGACAAATAATGTTTTTTTTTTCTTCCTTAAACTCGCTTTGAATATTGGTCAATTCTAATTGAATCTGCAATTTCAAAAAATGCACATATCTAAAAATTAAAATTTTACATGAATTAAGAAAAAATAATTTATTTGTAAATTTTTGAATTCAGTAAAGCAATAATTTACTGGGGCTATTTAGGGTCAAATAGCAATTCAAAACAAACACACATTTATTTTTTAAGAGATTATTATATTGTTCATTATTTGTTGTTGTTGTTTTTTTGTTAGTTTTTATTTTTTTATTTATTTATTCATGGATGTGTTGTTTCAAAATTTACAGAAACAGTGAACTTAAAACTAGAAAATTCCTGTAAGAAATAAATTAGAAAATTCCAGTGTAACAGTGTTATAGGAATTAGAAAAAAAACAGTATTAATATATTGTATTATGTGACAAAAAAATCATGCTATATTAACGTAATACAACAATACGTCAAAAGTCTCCTTCTTGTGACTGAGCTGCAGTCATAGTCAGCCATTGTAATATTTCAAGAAAAAAAATCATTGAATTCCGATACATATTGTTCCACCTCTGCTAGATGTGCAATTTTCAGATGATTGATAGCAATTTTGCTACTACTCTATAATCTGGGTAATATGTATACTTTGATTTCTTAATATATGTTCCTTCCACTTTTGAAAGACTGACGATTTCTTGAGTTATGTCATTATCAATGTAATCTTATGCGATTACTTCACCAGGTCAAATACAAATTCATAAAATGAGGACACTTGATATGACATTTCCTGTTTTTAATGGTATTTTGGTTTCCATAGCTTCTTACTGAAAGTGGTTTTGCCTTTGAAGTTCAGTTGCGAGCATTTTTTATAGCGATAACGTTAAATTTATTCGTGGTACTGGACTTTTCAAGGAGATTAATATACTGTTGATGGCTAAAAAGTCGATCTTTCTGTTTTATCTTCCTGTTTACAAAAGCAAACTTTCTGTCACCGTATTGTAAGAATGTCCATGTGCAGTTTTCGCACAAAAAGATAAGATATATTTAGAAGGAGATGGGCTGTTTTCGAAATTCTATATTCAATTACATGCTAATGAACATGGAAACCGCGTCCAAGATTTGTATTCTGAAAGTCCATTCAGTGATTTTAGAAATTTGTAATGATTCGATTTGTAATTGATTCGATTGCAAAGCTATTGAAACAAACGATAATTATTTTGTCTTATGTTTAGTTATGTGTATAATAATGAATGTCTAATAATAACCATCAGTTATAATAATAGTGTCTTAAAATACAGTTTCTTTTGTAAGAATTTAATATTTTTTTTTATTTTTTCAGAAGAAATCATGTCCGGGGATTCGGCTGTCCCTTCAACAAGTCCTTCTTACTCTGCTGTGGAAGAAAGGGTGGACACTTTCCGCACTGCACTCGATGAATTACGTAAAGAGAATTTCTTGACAGATTTGATGTTAATTTGTGATGGGAAGGAAATGTTTGCCCACAAGATAGTGCTGGCCTCCAGCAGTAACTACTTCCAAGGCATTCTCAATAGCGACCCTAATGTGGACATCATCACCGTCACTGGCATCAAATCCAATATAATGTCTATTCTTCTCGAGCTCATCTACACCGGAACAACAAATATAGACAAGAAATTCTCGAAGCAGGTGTACATGCTGGTTGCCGCCGGGAAACAGCTGCAGATCGATAATGTAGTGGAAAACTGCAAAGTCGCCATTATGAAGAAATTGGATACCACCAACTTCCTGCCGGTGGTGGAGTTGGCCGATCAACTTAATGATGAAGACTTCAGTTGATAGAGATTCCTTTCTGAAGAAAAATATCTATTCATTGGGAACGAATCCCCTGTTCCATCCGCTTCCGTTTGACAAGGTATTCCCCATTCTGGCGAACTTTGCCAATAAATCTGCGTCGCATGACATAGTACTGCGTTTTTCTGTTGCCTGGATCCATTTCGACTCCAAAGTTCGTAAGGACTGTTTCAACAAATTTGCCAGAATCATCAACTTCGACACGGTGTCGCCAGAATACTCAAGGCGTTGTTGAACAGCGAACCTGAGCTGAACGCCAACGCAATACTGGCCAATCGAGTGAAGCAAGATGCTTCTCTCACATCGTACAAGTCCAGAGACGATACTTCAGTGAAATCGGGTACTTATACATTGGACAGTCCAGGCAGCAGAAGTCATTTCTCAGATAAGGAGTCAGCGGTTCCGACATCGTCCGAGACTTCTGTCGTGGGAGATTACTTAGAAGATAATGTACCCGTCTCTGATAAAAGTGCTCTTACCATTTGGGGCTTGGATGAAGCCAACAGAGCTTCGATTGTTGATTATTTTCCAGTAACAGACACGTAAGAATATCACTGTTTCTTAGTTATCTCTTATTCAAGCGCCATTATCATTAATTAAGACATTTTTAAAAATATACAGACTCTCAATTAAATAAAGAAGGATGGGCAGATCTGCCCCACCATTGTATAGCGATAAGATATATCTGGGGGCACGGCAGTGCCCCCGCCAAGACGAGCCGAAGGCAGGAAGGGCACTACGTACCTTTTCTGGAAGTGTTTCGTCGTATTTTCGAACCATTACAGCTTCGGCCTGGATAATACTAGAGTGTTCAAATTTTCAGGATAAGATGCAGTTAGCAGACTAATGAAATACGCTACCCACGTAACACAAACCGTTGGGCCAACGTTGGGTCATGGTTGGCACTGTTGGGGAATGGTTGGTGGTTTTGCCAACCGAATGCCAACAGTTGCCAACCGTTGGTAACTATGAGTAGGCCCAACGTTTGGAAAACATCGTTGGCCCAACGTTATTTTTTTGGTTGGCAAATAAAAAGTTACAAATTGTGTATCATGTTTTTTGCATTATTGACAAATTAAAATACATATGGAATTTTAAAATGAAAATAATGATTTTATTGCATGAAATTTAAATGTTAAAATTATGCTGGTGCAATATTCTCTGTAGAAAGGTCTGTTTATCAAGCGCCGTGTAGCCAAACTCCACTATAGAGGGAGCCAGCATCGCAGAGCCATCGGAGCCATGTGGACCCTGGTAATCGGCAACTAAGTTTTCCCTATTTCATTTTTCTTTTGAAGAGAGAAATTGCAGTTTTTATCTACTGAATATAATATATTTTACACAATTCTTTGTCAAGAATCTGGAGATAAAAAGGTAAGCCCCTTTTAAGATAATGTAAAATACTTTTGAAATATAGCTTAACGGATTTATTAGGCCTAATTTTTAGAGTTGCTTCACATGTGAATAATGAATGCATGTTAGTTTTTTTCTGAATTTAAAGTTTTTTTTTTAAAAAAAAAATTATAAATTAATGAATGTTTCGTAAATTACATGCTTTTTGTAACGGATTTTATAACAAAATTTTGAAACTTTATTAATTAAATCTGTTTGGTTTTGTTATTGTTTACAAAATAATGTCTCATCACTCTTAAAAACATAAATAAATATTTAATATGCTTTACACGCAAATTTTCGGAAAGATAATACGACTTTCCTTTATCAAGCTACCATATATAATGGAATATTAATTTAAAAATAACAAAAACAGGATAACGAGCCTTAATTCAACAAAATAAGTAACCTTATATAATAATAAGAATCATGTCATTACTAACATACTGATAAACAATAAACAAATAATTTACTAATAACAATTAATAATTTAAAAATCATAACATTACCTACATTGTGACAATAATAATAATAATAAGAATAAATTCAATAATATTAGATAATAAATAAAACTCCCTATGTTAATTTACAAGTTCTTTAAATTTTGTGTTTTTTTTTTTTAATTTAAATTTAACATTTCTTTATCGAAATTTAAAAATCTCTCGTTAATTTCTATCCCTTCGTTTCTATTTAAATTTTGGCTGCTTGTATTTCTTATGAGAATACTTTCAATTAAGTTTCTAGTTACAGTATCTTTTTCGTTGTATAAAGTTTTTACATTACTGAGTAGTAGAGAAGTCTATGTCCACATTTAATACAGTGTTCTGTAATTTCGATCTATCTATTTGGCCATTCTTCAAATAATTTCCTTATTCTATTATGCGTTCTCTTGAATCGTTCTTTTGCTTTCTCCTATATAGAATTTATTATAAATTTCACATTCAATTTTGTAGATAATACCCATTTCATATTTTAAATCACGTATTTGTTTATTTTAGAAGATAATAATATTTTTCAATTTATTCCTGTATTCAAATGTGACATCAAAATTGAATTTCTTACATATTTCCTTTAACATGATACTGCTTTTATTTAAGTAAGGTAATATTATCCTTTTATTTATCTGTTGTCTATTTAGTTCTTTAATATTAAATTTATTGTATTTTAATATAACTTTATTTATAAATTTATCTTCATAACCATTTTTCTTTAAAATTTCTTTCATACTCTCTATTTCTTTTTTGTAATCCTCTTCTGAACTTGTTACTCTGTCAAATCTATGGATATAATTGTCTACTATATTTCTTTTTATAAAATGTTCATGGCCTCATTTGAAATGTAATAAATGATCACTTTGGAAATCTTTTCGAAAATGGTTTAATATCAAATTGTTCCCTTTTTTTGAAAAGCAAATATCCAAGAAAAAGAGTTTATCATCTTTTTTTTTTTCCATTTTAAAATTTAGTTTTTTCTTTTATTAATCTCAAAAAATTAAAATTCAAACAAACCACAAAATTTGAAGAACTTGTAAATTAACATAAGGAGTTTTATTTATTATCTAATATTATTGAATTTATTATTATTATATTATTGGATTTATTGTTGTCACAATATAGGTAATGTTATGATTTTTATATTAATAATTGTTATTAGTAAATTATTGGCTTATTGTTTATCAGTATGTTAGTAATGACATGATTCTTATATTGTATAAGGTTACATATTTTGTTGAATTAAGGCTCGTTATTTTGTTTTGTTATTTTTAAATTATTATTTCATCATGTAGCTTGATAAAGAAAAGTCATATTATCTTCCGAAAATTTGCATAAAAAGCATATTAAATATTTATTTATGTTTTTAAGAGTGATGAGGTGTTATTTATGAATTAATATGACTATTAAGAGATTAGGAGGAAATATGGATTAGACTGTTAATGTTTATCTGTTTGAATTACAAAATTTTAGTTAAATTAAAAACCGTGAAGTATTTTTTTATCTTAACTATTTTATATTTTCTTTTATTTTAATTATTGGTTCTTTAATTAACATTGAAAGGAAATCATTAAAATTTTATTTCTTTAATATTGAATGTATGTGTTTAAAACAAGATACCTGTTCTGTTAGTATAATTAAGAAACACAAGGAAGCATAATATTCACAAGGATTATTTTCTCTCAAAGTAAATGTTTAAATCCAGTAAACATTCCATATAGAACTGAAAGTGTAAGATTACAATAATAGTAATATTGTTTTTTATATTTGAGGATGGCAATATTAGTAACCCCTTTTTTCTAATATTAAAAATAATTTCATTTAAGTCTTTAATAATAGAATTTTAAATTTTTTTTTATCTCTATTTAGACAACATTCTTAAACAAAACATATAAGAAAAAATAAAGATATCAAATCCATTTCAATACGTGAATCCATTTCAATATTGAAATGGATTTGATATTGAAATTTTACAATCATTTTTTAAAATCCTGTTAATTTTTTTTCAGGTGTAAACATGCCTTTGTGTTGTTGTGTGCCTGGATGCAGGCTCAATTTAGAAATATGAAGAGATGACAAAAATCTTTCAATTTCCAAAAGACACACAACATTGGAATTTTTGCTTTATGTATTTAAAAACAAAAGCTGAAAAATTAGAAAATCATGAATTACTTGTAGATTTGATGTTAGATGAGATTATTATAAGACCTGGAATTAATTTTTCTGTGAATAAGTACTTTGTCTGGCTTCAGTGCAAACAAAACTTTACAGGCTGACAACAGTGTAAAGAGTTTTATGATATCTTCTATATATTCAGACAATATAAAGATGTTGCAGCCCTTATTCCTGTTAAAAATTTAACTGCTAATGATCTGCTAGAAATGACAAGAGCAGATAATAGAAATTATAAAAAAGCTGGATACCCTATTATTAGTAACATTGCTGACAACAGGATCAACAGAAATATGTTCACTCAGCTTTGTGATGGTATGTTAACAACTTTCATAAGTAATGCCAAAAACGATGAATTCAAAATCTTTTTGATTCGGTCCATATTCTTAAGAGCATCAGAAATAATTGGATAAACCAACAAAACGAGAAGGCTTCATTTTTTTCTCAGATCTGGGAACTATAATGAAATTTTTACAGTATCATTTAAAGATTTGATATTAATTCATTGGAATTAAAAAGCAGCTTAGTAAAACTTGCTCCAAAATTAAATGAAAAAGCTCTTTCTCCATGTAATCTTGAAAGACAGAATGTCAGTTTAAGTTTGAGAAATTTTTCATGAAACAAATATTGTTGCAGCATCATTTTTGGACAGTCAGAATAGTGAAGGACTTGTTAAGTTTTTGCAGATTGTAATAAAGTGGTGGAAAGTACTCAACATCAAGAACACTAAAAAAAGTTATGTTAATTATAATTTCAAAATAATAGTGTGGCTGAGGAATAATCTTATTCACGGTGTTTTTTCTATCGATACTTCAACTTGGCGTCTTGATAATGACTGAGAAAAAAAACTCCTCAAGCAAATGTATCTGTAATTTTATTTGCTAGAAAACTGTTCTGCTGAAAACTGACAACCAGCAAACAGAAGCACAAAGGCGTTTGCTTTTTTTTTTTTTTTTCAATTATCAAGAAGACATCATCAGTAGAATTAATCTTCAAAAGCACTTATTTTTCAATTTTATGTGTTAAAAGTATTTTAGTTCGAACAATAGTTTTTTTTGTGTTTGTTTGCAAGTTGAGATCAAAACCATTCTACTGAATATTTGATGCTTCAATCATTATCAGACAGATCTTCAGCTAAGTATAGGGTCTTAATATTATTTTAATCACTTTTGTTGTTTGTAAATGCGTGGTGTAATAGTTATTTTAATTTCATAATGAATGATAAAGTAGTCAATCTAAGTTAAAAGTATGTTGAATGTTGCTGTTCTGCATAAACAAAGGCTATAATAAGACAGCATAGCAATGGCTTGAATTTTCAATTAAAACAGGGTCATAGATTCAAACTTGATGGTGTAGATCACAAGTTTACAATTACTGATTTTTGTCATTACATTTTAAATTAATATATTTGTAATTCAGATCAGTGTTATGATTAACTTTTTATATTTTTTAATACATTTCAAAATTTGTCATTTCCAAAAGGAAACAAAATGGTAGAGATTTTTTTTTTATTATTTTACTGAAAGTAGGATTTCTAATAGTCATTTTCAATCATTCCAGCACTGATGTTGCAGCAATGGTAGTTTAAGTTTTACTGTGATAAAATTAAATATCAATTTGTGTATATACATTACATTTATGTTTTGTAAATAAACTATCAAACTTGTGCATATATATTCATTGTTAAATTACTTTATAACTTGTTTTAGTTCACACATTATTTGATAAGCAATTTGTTGATTAATAAAATTATCATTCCTAATATCTAGCAGTTTTGTGAAACTTTACATTAAGTTATTTAATACATTAAATATATATTTCATTAAAAATAATGTTAAACTATGAAGCAGTATTTTTTTCATCTTATTTCATATCTATAAGAGAATTGGTGTATTAAAAGCTTAATATTCACATCGACATATTATTCAATTTCAATTTCCTAATATGATTTAAAAAATTTTTAATAACCTCTTTCAAACACGCTTATTATTCACAGAGCAATAAGGTTTAAATAAATAATAATTATTGGAATGGGGAGTTGATGTTGAGGATTACTAGGAACTAATTTATTTTTATGGACAAGATTTTATCATAAATCATAATAGTTCATTCATATTGTTTTCAAAAACAATTTGCAATACTGATTCCAAAGAACATTATATTTGTAAATAGCTATAAAACTTAAAGAATGGTCCTTTTGTTATTTCTAAATATTGCACAATCACTTTTTTGGAAAACATATCATTTGTTTCAGTAGTTTTACAAATTCTTTTAAAAGGAGAGCCAATATATGAACATTTTGGTGTAATGAACTTTAGCAAATTTTAATTGTCTGTGTCTTTAATTGCTGTGTATTTGTTTCATTTGACTTGAATTTTGCTGGTATAAGATAAAGAATCTAGGAAATTTCCTGTTGCTGATGTATGTGGCTATTTACAAACATCAATGTTGTTTTGGATCAATTTTCATATGATTGTGTTGGCCCAACATTGGCACGACCTCGTTGGCCCAATGTTGGCAACTCTGCCAATTTCAACGTTGGGCCAACGGTTACCTGTGAATGTTGGCCCAACGTTGGCACGATCGCGTTGGCCCAACGTTGCCACGACCGCGTTGGCCCAACGTTGGCACGACCGCGTTGGCCCAACGTTGGCACGACTGCGTTGGCCCAACGTTGGGAAAGTGTATGTTGGCCGAACGTTGGCAACTCTGCCAATTACAACGTTGGGCCAACGGTTGGCCGTCAACGTTGGCCCAACATTGGGCCATCAGTTTTGTGTTACGTGGGTAAGTTTCATTTATTTAGATTTGATACTTTGGATTTTATTAATACCTAAAATACGTCGATTCCGTCACTCACTCACTGACTGACTGACTCATGATCATCAAAACCTCTAGGGTACTTCCTGAAGGCTTAGAAAGCTGAAATTTGGTATGCAGGCTAGGATTAGCACAGAAATAACAAAAAAATTAAGAAATCCGTAACTTTCACCCTGCAACCCCTCAAAAAGTGGGGTTCTGGTTATGTATTATCGAACCCTCATAGCTTCGGCCTAGATAATACTAGAGAGCTCAAATTTTCAGGATAAGATGCAGTTACCATAATAATCAAATACGCTAAGTTTCATTTATCTAGCTTTTATACTTTGGATTTTATTAAGATCTGAAATACGGCGTACCCTCAATGCTTCGGCCTAAATAATTCTGTGTAATAATGTGATTTCTTACAAAAGTGCAAACAGCTTGTATATGCAAGAAAAACAGAAAAGTAGGGTATTGAAAAAAAATCCATTTTCTAAATAATCTTAAAAATAAATTTAGTTGTATTAGATAATCCCACCCAAAACATTTCATGTAAAATAAGTTGCCAAGACTCACATACTCATAACGCTTTCACTGTTAAAAAGTTATCAGATCTCATCTTACAAAAAGAAATGAAATCTCACCCAAAACACTTCGTGTAAAATAAGGTGCCAAGACTCACATGCTCATAATGCTTTCACTGTTAAAAAGATATGAGATCTCATGTAGAGCCAAGCCCCTAACTCTACAAGGCCTAACTCTACAAGCCCTAACTCTAAAAACCCTATATCTTGGTCAAAAAGTATGGCTTGGCCGTCTCATGGAACTATTTCATCCCACCCAAAACATTTCATGTAAAATACGTTGCCAAGATGCTCGTAACGCTTTCACTGTTAAAAAGTTATCAGATCTCATGTAGAGCCAAGCCCCTCACTATACATGCCTAACTCTAAAAACCCTAATATCTTGGTCAAAAAGTATGCCTTGGCATACTCCATATCCTTTACATAACTGCATGGAATTGTCTGTGCGACAGCCACGAAACAGCCAAGCCATACTTTTTGACCAAGATATAGGGTTTTTAGAGTTAGGGCTTGTAGAGTTAGGCCTTGTAGAGTTAGGGGCTTGGCTCTACATGAGATATATATATACGCAAGGAAAGATCTTGGTAAATAGAACATTTTTTATTATTACGACTTGTCTCAATTATTAGTCCGTTCGGAGTTATATAAGTCTAAATATGAGTTATGTGGTGAGTGTGGGTTGCAGGGAAGGCGAGCACCGCGACCGTTGATCCGACTTACCTAGTTGACATCTTAATTCCAGGATGTATTAAGTAATTATCATTTAATAATTATTTTCAGTAACAGTAAATATTATTTTCATTTATTATATGTAAATAATTATTATTTAATAATAAATGATAATATTAATTAATAATTACGTTCAATAATTATTAAAAGTTAATTAAATAATAACTTCAAGACTTATATAACTCCGAACGGACTAAAAATTGAGACAGTCGTAATAATAAAATGTTCTATTTATGGAGATCTTTCTATAGGTATATATCTTATCATTATACAGGTGGGACAACTTCCCATGGAGTTATGCCCATTGTGTTTTCGGTTTAAAGAAATGAAAGTAAACGCAATTTAACAATGTTAAGTCACATCAGTCAATAGCTTTCATAAATTTTCTAGGTTTTTTAACTTTAATAACATGCATTTTTTTTTCTTTTTGTAAGGCCAGACAATGTACAAGCTCTTTAAGTAACTTTAAATGCTATAACTTAGAAATAGCAAATCTTAATATCTATCTTTTTCTCATATCGAAAATCAAGGACTAAAAGACTATTTCTACTTACGATTATACATTGAAATAGTGATTAAAAATTTGTTGATTTAAGTCTGTACTGAAATATTACAAACCTATAAGCATTAAAATCATAACATAATTATGATTGATTTAGTTTGGACTATTTATTCTAGTAGATAAAACATGATCATTTCTATATTTATTTTAATATCTCGCTGGTCGTAATATCCAGCATTGCTCGGACAATGTTTTGTTTTGTTTTTTTCCCAAACATTCCCCTTCATCCATTCAACCTCTAATGGTTGCTTTACACGATCTCAAAAACATGCCTCAAACTCCCTCGAAAACTTGTCTTTGCCAGTTTGCAGCTCGGGGAAAAATGCCAACTCTTTATACATGCCAGCGGTAAATCGCGTTTTGCTCTCGTTTAGATCATAATTAAAACTGCCGCCCGCCGAAGCGATAAACCGAAGTGATTTTACAGCTTAGTTTTGCTTATAATTCTCAACACATTTCACAGCAGAGTTATAGTAAAAGGGAAAAAGATCCCGAGGAAGAGATTCTGGTGAATGAAGCCTGGGATTGAAACCACGAGTAAATAATATCCAGA
Source organism: Thereuonema tuberculata (assembly GCA_023159025.1). Lineage (NCBI taxonomy): Eukaryota > Metazoa > Arthropoda > Chilopoda > Scutigeromorpha > Scutigeridae > Thereuonema > Thereuonema tuberculata. Next base: position 4,261 of record JAFIDM010103208.1, on the reverse strand, counting down.
TTTCAGCGTGAATTCAACACTGTCGTAGTTTTGAAATAAATATTTTCTCAGCACGCAAAGTTCTACACAAATTTTAAAACTGAGGAGAAATTAATGTTTTTCATTATCTGTCCATCTTGACATTCCGAGGACCATTGGTGTGGCATTCAAAGATTTAAAAATCTGAAATTTCTTCAACTTGGAGACTTTTATTAATTCCTGCAATTCTGCATCTCGGTCTCTGGTCCTGTCTCGACCTTGCACTGGCCTTATTGATTTGTCATGAAACTTAGCAGCATTCAAAACCTTTAAATCTGTAAATGATGTGTTTGGAAGAAGGATGGAATCGTTTCTTCTACGATTACTTTTCGATCTGATACTTATAAAATCCTAGTTTATCTGCCCATATCTAAAAAAAAAACTCCTTTCTTATACTGGTCCGAAATAACTTCTAGCTTTCTTTTCGTTTTTAGGTGGTCCGAGTTAGCTGATCTGGGAATGTCGTTTGAATACCGTCCTGGAATTGGCCACCGAGGCAAATTCGTTTACTTCATTGGAGGAGACAGTTTGGCTCACGGGAAGATGAACGACTGTTTTCAGCGCAATCTCATCACCAAGGAACTGAGGAGGCTTCCCGAGCTGAGAATCCCTCGATCCGAGATGATGGTAGCTGTTCTTCTGGATAACTCTGCATTAGCTGCCGGTGGTAAAGGTCGTTTCACGCGAGCTACGTTGAGTCCAGCTGAGTCCAGCTACGTTGAGGTGCTTGACCACGACTTCCACAAATGGCACAAGGCACAGCCCATGAATGAGAAGAGAAACAACAGCGCTTCCTGGTTCATAGTAGAGAATCGCGTTTACGTCGTTGGTGGTGGAACTGTTCGCTGTGGATACTTCGATACGCGAACAAAAACATGGCATAATTTGCCCCCACTGCCTGAATGTCTCCGCAACATTGAAGTCAAAGCAGCAGCAGCCGACAATCGAGTATTCGTCTTAAAGGACTTTAAGCCTAATCACGTCTTCAAGTTGTGCAGAGATGATACAGAATGGGTCAAGATTAGCACGAAAGGCATCAGCCCAGATCAAGTGGATTTTGTGACTGGCCTGGGAGAATTATTTATTGTCCTCCCAATGAGTGATGACCGGCGGAAGTTTGAACTGCGCAGCCCTTCCGGTAGCTGGTCAATTATGTTTTCCTATCACAATGGATGACATAGTCTGGTTTCACTGAGAAAGACATGTTGATAACGCCAAATTAAGACTTCTCTCGACTATTTAGCGTTATTTCAATACTAGTTGCTAATAATAAGTATTTATATGAATAAATAAATATATATTATTTATAAATACAATGCTCTTTTGCAAAGTAACAAGCGATTCGCACAATGGCGGCGACCGTCTTACAATCAGACGGAAGTGCCTGACCAGACTAATCGATGATACATGCGCAGATCTCACAAAAACAGGGCGGCCATCATTCATTTTTTTTACTGTATGTGTTTGACACGTATGGAGAGCTCTACACTTTCGACAGCCAAACGAATGGATGGGACGCAAACATAACCAAGATACCCAAAGCACTTGTTTCCATTAGGTATCTGAAAAATGCCAAAGTGGCCACTCCTTTCACAGTAGGTAAACCATTATTTTAAAAAATGGAATTGGATTCTAATCTTTCAAATTCAAAAGAAAACGTAAAAGACAAGTACAATTAACTATAGGCAATGTAATGTGTTGTGTACAAAATGTTAGGCATTTGGTAGTGAAACTTGTGATTATGTCAATGTTCAAACTAAATAAAATAATTAAATTGAAACAGTCTCTTTGACTTTATAGTAGAAGAGCATTATTTATTAACTTTTATCTACACTCGGTGGTGACTAGAATTCTCGTTTCCACTTCTCTGGAGTATCTACAACCATTAACTTTGATGTCCAAGAGACTTCAGCTGTCTGTTCACACAAATAATCTCAGTCCATCTTTGCCCTAACCGCGATAATGGCTGCGGAAAATAATTATCAAAATTTCCAAATTCTTCTATCAACTTCTTCCCTTTCATCTTACTGTATTAAACAAAAAACACAATATCTCCATCAAATAGTTTATTTAAAAAACTGCGCGAATTTTCGGGAGAATAATGACGCCATCCCTTCTTCAAGCGAAATGAACAATAAAATAATTCTTCGGAATAAAATACAAAATAGTAATAAACATGAAAACACGTTGAAACAATTCATAATTGTTTTTAGAATATTAAATAGCAAATATGCTTTCATTACTTCACAATTTTGGAAAAACAAATATTTAACAAATCCAAATAAACTAACAACATAACACATTAGATAAATCAATTCTTGTTTACAATAAGATAACTCACATATTTTGAATCAATTAATTAAACCAACAATCCAATAATTAAACATTTCAATAATCAAATTCGTCAATATTTACAACTTTTTTAACATCTTTTTTAATTAAATCCTTAACTAACATTATCGTAGAAGGGTCCACTTCAGCACCTTCATATCTATTAGAATTACACCCTCTCGTACATTTTATTATGCAACTTTCCAATATTTTTCTAAGACTTAAATCTGTTTCCTTTTATAAGATTTTGACGTAATCATTGATAACGTGTCCCTTTCTGATACAATGTTCTGCTATATCTGAGACGTCCCTATTGGCATTTTTTAAGGCATTACCGTGCTCAGACATGCGCTCTGCCATAGTTCTTTTAGTCTCCCCTACATAAAATTCCTCACACGTTCTACAATCCACCCTATATACTATTCCCATTTCATATTGCCCATCCCTTTTTATTTACTTTCTTACATAATAAATTTTTAATTTTGTACTGGTATCTGAAACCAACATCTATATTAAAAGACCTACAAATATTCCTCAAAACCATGCTATTATCATTTATATATGGAATAAAAACTTTAATTGCAAATTTTCCAATCTCTTTTGTTTTAAAAGTATTATAGTCATTAATTTGTTTCTTAACGAACTTTTCAGAGTAATCATTTTTCTTTAATAATTTTGTCATATCATCAATTTTTTTCAAATAAGTACCTTGTTTGCTTGTATTCCTATCAATTCTAATTATAAAATTTTCAACAATATTCTTTTTTATACCTATTGTGTCCCGATCGAAAATTCAAAATATGATCACTTTGACAATCTTTTCTGTAATGTTCCATTATAATCCGTTTATTTACATTTATTATTTTGAGATCTAAGAAATTCAACTCATTATTTACTTCAAAAACTGTTCAATCCATTGTTTGGAGGAATGCGAAAGATACAAGGTTCAAATTAGTTTTCTTTATATTCATTTTTTTCCCTGTGTTTCATTGCATTTTAATAGGAAGTATTTACACTGGTGAAGCTTCTTAATTGGGAGTAATTGTATGGTTTGGGAGAAACTTACGGTTGAGTTTGGTTCAACGGTGCAAAAGCAATAATTGCTAATCTGTTTTAGGAAAGATAAAATAATGAAAGATAGAGGATTATCCTGTACGCTACAAAATAAAACTAAAATTTGTCTTGGATTTCTATGGATTATTGCCAAATTTCTTTGTGGAATTATCGTAACAATAAATAGTTGTAATTACAATTCACTAGTAGTTGATCTAATAAAAAGAAAACCTGCATCTAAGTCCTTGTAACTCATAATAATGGTCCAATGAATTCTGAGACGGAAACACGAAAGGTCTGAAATATGACAAGGCACAGTAAACATTAATAAATTATTATATCATTAATAGAAACAACAATAAAAGGCAAAGGAAATAATATTACAAAAGAACAGGACAAACAGCAATAAAGGCGAATAAGTCATTACACAGTCGATAATAAATACAATAAGAGACTAAAGCATAAAGCTATAAAGAAACAATAATAATGAAAAAAAATAAGGCAGAGATTAAAACTAAAAAACATGACAAAATTAAGAAATATAAATAAAATTAAGAAATATATATGGTTAAAATTTACCAGAAAAAGCTTGGAAATATCGTAAAAGAACGTGTCAAGATTTCAGAAGTGAATAAATTTTAAAACAAACGACATAGGATAAACATGATTTTCATTTATATCAAAGACATAAATAAGAATTTTACAATTAATAAATATCAATGGTATGATAAAAGAAAAACGTACTGAAGCACCGACTTTTCACCACTCAACATCCTGTCAGGGAGTGGTCCAAGAGGCCTGATTTTTTGGAAGAGGTCACCTACTTTTTGATGCTGAACACAATGGTGAAGGTTTCATT
>JAFIDM010103207.1:0-16046 GCA_023159025.1 Thereuonema tuberculata | reverse complement strand
CCTTTAATCTTCGTTCACCAATTTTTAAAATACTTACTATTTGTTTGTATACGCAGCATGTTTTATTGAAATTGCCGGACAGACATATAATACATACTAAAGGTGTAGGTCATCTTAAAATATCCAACTTAAAATGTAGGCTATTTATTTTTGATCTCTATCCCTGGCATTTCTCAAACATTGACTGTTGAAATTCTTCACTATAATGCCTGTGATGATTTCTATGAAATTTGGTATGGTGATTCTTTACAATTCAACTGAAACAAATGATCACGATTATTCTGGCCTCACCTCTCCATCATAAAAAAAAAACTGTTAAAACATATAATGTTTAAAAATGCATATCTCACGTTGTCATAACTAGTAAAAATCTTTCAAATGATATCTGAAATCTGCACAAAATTTTAACCAAAAATATTTAAAGTTGTATTTCCGAAGTTTTAATTTTACCTAATATTTTTAAAACTTATTAATATTAGCAGCCCTCGGTTTACGACGGTTCAATTTACGACGATTCAGATTTTACACCAGGTTATAATTTAGGCGAAAATGAGGAAAAATACAGGGTGGGCCAAAAGGTGACGTCCCAAAACTTTTTTTAGATTCCTGACATCTGGGGGTACAAGGAAATACCCCATGTGTGTAATGGTTTCTTGTGTAGTTTTCGAGTTATGAGTAGTTTTGTATATTTTGTGAATTTTCGATGGAACCACCGTCAAACTGAAGTATGTCGCAAAATATAGAAAATATTGTGAATGTTTTTGTCGTAGCATACTCGGCAGAATGTATACTGTCACATAGAAAATACCCAGCGTCCTACCATAAGGGAAGGTTTACAAATTTCAATCGAAACTGAATAATGTAGGGTAGAGTGAGACAAAGTGTAAGTTTGAATATGAAAAAAAAAATTACAAACAACGTTCCATGGCATCGAAGGAAGTGGAAAAACTTCGCGGAACCCTAAGCTCATAAAAAAAAAATATTGTGCTTAGTAGGCATATTGTAGCCTGAATCAGCCTTCAAATGTACAAAGGTGGTATTATTGGTATAAGTGGTATTATTGGTACAACTGTCCGAGGTGGTATTATTGGTACAAGTGCCATCTACAAGATTATGAAGCAAGGAAATTGCTCAGTTACCAAAATAAACATTACCAAATGAACGTAGATTGAGGAAAGAATGAAAAAACATATAATTTATGTTAAGATATGATACCGTTATTATCGATTACTAATAATTATGGTGGGTAATTCAAGGAGCAGTATTCCTAAGTAAGAAAACAAATATAAATGTTAGACGGAACTGTATTTTACAATAAATGTAACATAGCCGACAACGCCTTACAAAATTTTGTTGCAAACGTCGAAAAGCACCTGCATTTGCTGTGATTCGTATTTCGGCCTGTCGTAATTGTTCTCGCAGCTCTGCTTTGGTGTTGGTTTCGCGCGCATACACCATCTCTTTGTAATATCCACAGAGAAAAAAATTGGGTTTAAATCTGGTGAACGTGCAGATCAAGGAATCGGGCCACCACGCCCAATCCATCGTCCTGGGAATGTTTGATGAAGGTGCTGTCGTACCTCTCTGGCATAATGGCAAGGAGCACACTATCATTTTGAAAAATCATGTTCCGTCGTATGACTAAGTTTACATCCTCCAATAAGTCATGTAAGTTATTTTGTAGAAAGGCTAAATATTGGGCTCCGTGTAACCTAGTAGGCAATTCGAAAGGTCCTATAAGTTCCCCGTTGACAATTCCCGACCACAAACTTATACTGTAGCATGTTTGAAAATTAGCTGACCTTACCATGTGTGGGTTTTCAACGGCCCAACTGTGAAAATTGTGCATATTAAAGACTCCGGTTCTGTCAAATCGCGATACGTCTGTCCACAGGATGGTATTGAAAAAATCAGGATCCTGCGCAGTTCTGTGCAACATTGTTTGACAGAAATTCACTCGACATGAATAATATGCAGGTTGCGGTTGCTGCACGCGTTGCATATGAAATGCATGGTATCCCTCTGAAAAATACACAAAATTAAAAATTGTAATGCAAGGCCTCTCCGAGATACAGGGTTTTTCAGTTTCAAGAAATAATGGTTTCTGCTCGTCAGACGTAATAATAAAATTAATCGATCGCTTACCGTTCATCTGGCATGCAACATGAGTTGACACAGTGGGGTAAATACGAATGTCCATACAACATCCAAATAACTCACCTGACTTCAGTATCTTTATAACTGAGGTTCGGGGTACCCCAGTCCTTCTTGTGATTGCTCTGGTGCTAGTACTTGGATCGTTTTCCACCTTTTCCAAGACTTCATCCCGAACATCTAGATCTTCTCTGGCTATTCCTTTCTGAGTTGTCCTACGGCCAGGAACTCGCCCGGCCATCAGCGTATTGGGTATATTAATGAACACTCTGTGATCCGGATAATGCTCCCCTTCGGCTCCTCGCCGTTCTAGTTGATCTCGGTAAAGCCTTGCCACTAAACGACTATTTCCTTGGGCGACACCGTAAAAATATCTCTGCGTATTCACTCAATGAGTAGCTCATGCTGCAACACAAAGGCCCAAATCACAAGGTAATCAGAGTCTGCACAGGTCAAGCAGTCACAGGGCGAATCAGAGTCCAGTTCGCAAGCGAGAGTTGGACTGTATCACACAGTAACGTACATGGCAGTAGGAACAGTAGTACTACGACAGGAAGCTTGGAACAACTGCGGAATGCAGTGTTGATGTCTCGATTATGGCCGACGAACAGCGCAAGCCGACCGAGGAGAGCGTGAGACCGCGCTACAGACGACTCAGTGCAGCACTTCCTGCTATTCTTTGGCGCGCATTCTTTGTCCTACATTGTTTACTTACGTAATGTAGGACAGTTTCACCTTTGTACATTGGAAGGCTGATTTCGGCTCACATATGCCTATTATTCACCAGATTTAAACCCAATTGATTTTTTTCTCTGGGGATATTACAAGGAGATGGAGTATGCGTGCGAAACCAACACCGAAGCAGAGCTGCGAGAGCAATTATGACAGGCCGAAATAAGAATCAGAGCAAATACAGGTGCTTTTCGACGTTTGCAACAAATTTTTGTAAGGCGTTGTCGGCTATGTATTGAAGCGGCAGGGGACATTCCGAACATTTATTGTAAAATATAGTTCCGTATAACATTTGTATTTGTTTTCTTACTTAGGAATACTGCTCCTTGAATTACCCACCATAATTATTAGTTATCGATAATAACGATATCACATCATAACATAAATTATACGTTTTTTCATTCTTTCCTCAATCTACGTTCATTTGGTAATGTTTATTTTGGTAACTGAGCAATTTCCTTGCTTCAAAATCTTGTGGATGGCACTTGTACCAATAATACCACCTCGGACAGTTTCACCTTTATACATTTGAAGGCTGATTCAGACTATAACATACCTATTAAGCACAATTTTTTTTTTATGATCTAGGAAGCTTAGGGTTCCGCGAAGTTTTTCCACTTCCTTCGATGGCATGGAACGTTGTTTTTAATTTTTTTTTTTGATGTTCAAACTTGCACTCTATCACATTTTACCCTACATTATTCAGTTTCGATTGAAATTTGTAAACCCTCCCTTATTGGTAGGACGCTTGATATTTTCTATGTGACAGTACACATTATGCGGAGAATGCTACGACAAAAACATTCACTACATTTTCCATATTTTGCAACATACTTCAGTAAGACGGTGGTTCCATCGAAAATTCACAAAATATACAAAACTACTCATAACTTGAAAACTACACAAGAAACCATTACACACATGGGGTATTTCCTTGTGCCCCCAGATGTCAGAAATCTAAAAAAAATTTTTGGACGTCACCTTTTGGACCACCCTGTATATTTTTGAAAAATTAAAACTGCAAAAAAAGAAAAATTAAATTTCTGGTACAAAATGTAGCCATAAACGGTGAACGCATTAAACTTTAACAGCTTTAACAATATTTCTACTATCAGTATAAAAAAATATAGCCTACATAATTTTAGCTGTAGAGTAGAAATGATCCGACTCCAGCTTCAAAAAATATATTATAATAAATATGTCATAAGTGGTAAATAGATAAATGTATTGTAGCTTTTCATCTAACAACATCTTTTTATTCTTTTTCTTTGCTTAAATAACTTCGTCAGAGTGTTAATCCTAATTTTGCACAAAGTTATTAACATTACGAATGTAATTAAAAATATTTACAAATATAGAACAGCATTTATAAATATAGAATGCATGTATTTATGTAGGTAGTCTTTGATATCTTCTTTAATTCTAAGTCGGCACTTTCGGCGAAAAAAAGTTAACCGCCTGTCCTAAAATAATAGGCTGCTCCAAATTGAGTGCCCCACAATGACTTACAGGGGCGTAGGAATTCCAACATTAAATCAACTACTTTTTCTTTTCAAAATGACATTTGTTACTGTATTTTTAAAATTCAAAATACACTATTTGTTATTGCATTTCTAAAATTATAAATACACCAACAAAATTAAAAATATACTTTAAAATATAAAAATATTCACTCTCCGACTCTCTCTGCGCTCTCCGCTTTGGTGACAAACAAACATTTGTTCTTAACCTATTAATAGTATAATATACATTAAAATTCACTAGTTTTTTTATTAATTATTAAACATTTGTCGAACTCAAAGTCAGAACCGAAGATTTGTGGTAGCCCCTGCACAACCTTGATTATTATTAATAAAGAATACTGAAAAAAAATCTCTTCACTTTCGACACTTTTTGAATACATTTATTACATTGGTTAGCGAAAACTTATCCTTTAAATGTTGGAAGATACTTAAATGTTTTTTAGCCATCCTTGTAGCGAGAAACAATCAGAGTTCGATAAGTGTATATATAGTCTTCCACAGCTGAAACAGGGAGTCAGATCCCAATAAATCATATCTCATAGGACTCGTCAAGGCCTGGAGCTTTAGAGCAAATACAAAAAAAAAAAAAAAAAAAAAAAAAAAAAACCCCGAAGCTATTGAGGACATTTCCGGTTTTTTGCGGTCATTGACCAGATCATAGAACAAAATATGATCTACCTATGGTAAATCGACCATTTACCTACAGATAAGAAACATGATACTCTTAACCCAATGTGTCAACGAAATGGTGCAAATTAGGGATATAGTCATACAAAATGAAGTCAGTGAGTACATCGTTTGAAACGGAACTGTGCCCTTGAATTTTAAATGCTTAAAAAATGCTCTTAATTTTTGAATCTATCAATAGCAATGACCATTTTAACAAACCATGCATTTGATGTAGGGGAAGGTGTTGTATCTTTGACCGATTGAACCTTTGACCACCCTTGATTGCGATGTCATCTATGAGCATACTTTAAAAGCTTTTCTGTTTAATGTGTGATATTCCCACTATTTGCGCCTTTAAACCTTCAGTAGCAGTTAGATCTTTAACTTGCAAGGGGTGAAAAATGTTTTTATAATTCCAACACCGAAAATTAAGTATTTTGCAAGTGAATGTTTTTTTAATAACATTGTTTGTTTTCTTTTGATTATAATTTTAACAAGAATGAGCAATACATTTATGCCTATAGATTCATTTTTAGGACTTTTAATATGACTGGATTAACCTAAAAATTGTAGCGTGGCGTGAAACGTAAGCTCAACTGATGTTGTACCTTTGACCACAGCAGGGTGTTGTTCCTCTGACCAGGTCAAAGGTACAACATTACTTAATAATATTATGTTTTTACTTACAGTCATTTTAGCATTATGTAAGATGGAAATTTAAATATTTTTTGCCAAATTTCTATTTTTTTACCAAATCTTATCCAAAGATAGTAAACAATCGATTGTTTGTCCATGACTTTGGGTCTGATACTGAATATTCATCAGGGGAAAGTGTTTTCGATCTTTCAGATGAATGCCATGAGTTGGAAAAGGAATTAAACTTCGAAAGTTGAAGAATGTTATGTCCTTGTCAAGCTGACAACAATAACAACAACAAAAAAAAAAAACAAGAAATACTTTGTGGCCCAAATAAAGGAAGCAGCATGCGATTATTTTAAGCTAAATATTGGAAAAAACTACCAAAGATGGCAAAATTCATCCAAGAAAATAACCAGCTCTACGTCGTAGAACTACAAGATATTGTGGCCAGGCTACCAAATTCAACCACACTTGGCGACACAGCCAGCTCGACTAAAAAAATGTCTTATCTTTTGGAGTTGATTTTTCATTGTATAATGTAGAGTAACCGGGCAGAAGTAGCTACTTAAGCCATTAGAATTTATTTCATGTTTTATTATTCTACTTTCAATTGCATATATTTGCCAAATGTATACATTTCTGAATAAAAATGTTAATTAAATAACTTGTATCTAACTGTCAGTTTCTACTACCACCTAGTCAAAGGTATAATACCCGCCGGTCAAAGGTACAACACGTAGTTGTACCTTTGACCACAAGATATAGTTTTTCAAAAAATAAAAATAAAATAATTATACTCAAAATATAACATATAAACATGCATCTGATGGCAAGACGAGTGAAGATCACATGTATCCATTCAGGTAAGGATTTACTTGAGTACAAAAAATTAGAAAATTCATTTAGTGAAAACTGGTCAAAGGTACAACACCTTCCCTACTGCAAATTGTTCGGGTCGCTTAGTTTTGTGCTTACTGCAAAACTGATTTGAATTGTTCACATATTAGAACATTTTTTAGAAAATGCAGTATTAGAACGAAGTAAAACACAGCAATGGATTGTCTTTTTTACTATTTTTTAATTTTTTGTATAAATGTTTCATAATAAGAAATAAATACTGTATTGTTCGGCGTATAAGACGACCTCCAATTTTTCCAATTAATATATAGAGTTTGGGATACACTCGCCGTATAAGACTACCCCTCTCCCAATGCACACCAAATATAAATTAAAAAACATCCGATTTGATTTCAATATGGTAATTTTAATTCAAATGCTATGACATGCAGATACATAGCAGGAAAACTGTCACTTATAAACATAATGCTGTTTGTCGTCAAACATGTAAACATAAAATAGTGCAAGTGGATTAAACTTTTCCTTTAAAAGCAATGTACCTTACCGGCGATTGGCTGGTGGTTGTATACAACGCCTGCTTGGATTGGTCAGCTCTCCCTGTCTCCAAGTAACTGTAGTTTTGTTTATTTTGGTGCATTATTTTAATGCTACATTTTTTTAGAATTTCACTAAAAATCATAGTAGGCCTTTTTCTTAACTGTAGTCTTGTTTATTCTGTCCCCGCTCTATCTCTTTTTTCCATACCCCGGGCGTCCCGGACGCCACAGCTTATTCTATCCTTCACATCGGGACCGCGTTAAGTCACTTCTTTCCACGAATCCTGGTGAGTGGATTTTCTTCTATCATACTTGTACAGCGCCGTCCTTGCTGCTTTCATACGGTTGCCGCATACGGCGGGGATGCGGCCACGGCCGTTTTTGAGCTTTCCACCACCCTATGCGGCGACCGCAGATTCTCCAGTTCGGCTCGGAAGTTTCAGCACCCGGCATATAAGACGACCCCCGACTTTTGAGAAGATTTTCCTGGTTTAAAAAGTCGTCTTATACGCCGGACAATAAGGTAACATTAATTTGAAAATTTAGTTTTATTTTGATTTTTTATTAGTAGATATAGAAATCCGACTTTTATTCTGAAAAATGTGTGAGGACTATTATGCCGGATATGCTATCTCTCTGAAAGACAGTTGTTGACAACTCCGTTATGATTCGGAATTTTAATTCTATTTTAACTGTAAGGGTGGTGTGTACCAATGCTCTGCCAAAGCGGTGGTCAGTTGATTAGGCGCTATCGCGTTCGAAGCTCCAGATATCTTTAAATAAAAAAAATCGGTTGCTATATCAACCAACATTAGACAATACTTTTATTGTGGAGTTATGTGTTTCTGAAAGTGGCTGCGATGGGTTAATAAGCTTTTTATTTCTGAACTAGCTGTGAAATTAAGCTTTCAAACAAATCAATTTCATTTGACTTTCCATTTCTATGACTATCTCATCACTATCGGTGATTTAAAAAGTATTCTTGTAATTCCTTCGATTCCCTTGCTAAAAAAATTAAAAAAAGCCGTCGGAATAATAATAATTTTCTTATTACTTAATGGGCGTATGTCATAGCTAAAGTCTATTTTGTATATTATCTGTTAAGATACTTAGGATTCAATATTGCTTCAGAACTGAAAAAAAAATATTCAAAAGCTGTAAAGAGAAATGTAGAGAATATATTTCGATTTTGAATTGAAAGGGACTTTAAAGTACTATAGCATTTTTTTTACGCATATTATACAGACCTAAACAACCATAGACAGCCAACAGAAGAAAAAGACATGATGAATGGGACAAAAAAAAGAAACGGGATTTAAATTCCTGAAGCAAAAATACAGCCAAATTACATTGCTCAGCAATCCTGTACAACAATCATCTACTAAATCAAAGAAGTTTTAAAGTCAGGAAAATCGTTTTAATTTTAATGAAAACCTCTACAAAAATATTTGTCAAATAGTTTAAATATTTGACAGGTAGAAATGTAAACACTTACGCTTTACAAATGAAAGACAAATTCCAGTTTCCTGCCAGGTTATCAAATGCGGAACTTCTGTTAAATTACGAAAATATCCACACTAAAAACAATGAAAGAAAAATCAGAAAAAATAATAATTGCAATTTCAATGTTTTCAGAAAATTTGAAATAAAATATATATTTCATAAACATTTGAATTTAATTTTATAACACATAATATTTTATATTTACTTTCATTACAAGTATTATATTTTAAAACCCTCGAAGAAATTAATTTGAAAGTCAAAAGTTGACTTATTGAAGGTCAGCTGAACAGTATGGAGGATACTGTGACCTCTCAGAATACTGATCTTTGTTCATGGGATAACTAGTGTTATTGATATACTGGTATGTAGCCCATTTATATATAAAAAGAGATTCAAATTAAAATAATCCTATCCAAAGCACTCCGGAAAGAGAACCACGGGGCGAAAAAATATTGAATTGGACTCTATACATTACACATCATGAGGAAAAGATTTCTTTAATAAAAAGAAATTCAAAAAGCGACCGACAGGGGGAAAGATTGCGCTGCTAGCGGCACCAGTTGTTGAATTTTCATAGTGCCTTTCGTATATCGTAAGGCATCGAATCAGATATAAAATGAATTGTGAGCGCTATGGGTTCACATGTTGCCGGAACATGTAAGCGCTATGGGTTCACATGTTGCCAGAACGCGTCTTATTTTTTTAAAGTTATTCTACTAGAATGATGAAAACTCTGCTGCAGCAATTCGCGAGTACAGACACTGCAAATCATTGTGGAAAGATCCACTCTGTCCCAATGAATTGTGACGCATGGCTCATCTGAAGAGACATATAGCTTCATAGTGCGAGCAGGGAGCAAACCTCGGAAGTAAACCTTGGATATCTCAAGTGGCCGAAGACGTCGCAAAGGTAGTCTTTCGGCAATAGCGTGAGAATATTGCAGTTACGTATAGCAAGGCAGTTAGATGTATCAGACACAACAGTATAGAGATGTTTGCACAAAGCATTGCGTAACTATCGCTATATGTTCTGCCATCTCAAAGAGTTTTAAGCTGGCGATGGCGAAATCCCAGCAATGTTTGCTTTTCCATTTCTGACACCCATGTAGATGGCCGAGGCTTGACCCTGGAATATTCTGAGGTGTGATGAAGTTAATTTTTTGTTTGTGGAACAGTAAAACGAAAAACCTTCCTCATCTGGCTACAGAGAATCCTCGTGAGTTTCAGAAGATTGCCTTACATTCACCTCAGGTAACAGTTTGGATAGGGCTTACGCTTCACTTTTTTTTTGGCGTTTTTATCGGCGTTTTTCTTTGAAGAAATCCGTCCAATTGGACCTGTAACCTATACAGTAACCGCAACTCGTTATCGTTACAAACTGCACAGTTTCGTCATCCAGAACCTCTAAGAAAGGGGATGCCTCAACACGACAAGATTTAACCAAGATGGAAACCTCCCCACATCATGTTCAACAGTTGCTGCAACAACATTTAATAGAAAACAGATTATCATTCGTGCATTCCAAACAAAGTAGCCACCACGTTCACCAGCCCCGATACAGATTTTGGCTTCGGGGTACCTCAAAAGCATGGTTTATTAAGGTAGCATTCTCTATCTGACATATTAGAAGGGTAGCATCGTAGGGCACATCTCGAAACTCAACAGATTCATTGGGTTCTGCTTTGGAACATGCTACCATTCGGTATCAGCTTTTGGTCCTGCAGAACGACCACACATTGAACATTGCCTCTGAATTTATTGATAGCTCCCTACAGTCCGATAAGTTCTCGGTGCTGTTAATCCTTCTTTTGTCGAATGTATGGATTAAATGAAAAAAAAATCACTCGATAACACTAGGTATGCCATTCTTTATAGTTTCTTTCCCATCATAAACCCATCCAGATACTATTCAATCGGTATTTGTTTTTTGTAGTAAAAGGCAGCGCCATAATTCGGTCAATTTTTATCACAGAAATCTTTTACCCATGATCTGGAACACAGCCTTTACATTCTCTGCAGAGTTCTCTTGATACAGATACTTTAATTTGAATAACATTATATATATATATATATATATATATATATATATATATATATAAATCCAATAGACAAAACTTAAAACTCGCCATCTTTTCAAGTTTCGTGATGCAAATATTTCATTCAATGATTTGCAATTTAAAATTCAGAATAACTGTCATCTTTTGCTCTTAATATTTTGTAGTATGTTTTAAGAAATTTTCTGTGTATGTTTGGGAAATGGATAATTTTTCTATGTATGTGTGTAAAATGAATATTTTTTTATGTATGTATGTAAAATGAATATTTTTTTTTTTGTATGTATGTAAAATGAATAATTTTTTTGTATGTGTATAAAATAAATAATTTTTATATGTATATATATGTGAGAGATTTTTATACATATAGCCAAAAAAAGCATATAATTTAAAAGATAATTTAAAAAATTAAATAAATTTAAAAAACCTAAAAAAATATTAAAAAAGAGAGCAATTTTCTTATAATAAAGCGCTGTTATGTTATTTCTAAAAAATTTTTTTAACATAGTTTCAAAATTCAACACCAGGTGCCGCTGATGACGTGTATGTATATTCGAATCTTAATACTTACACAGATACAGCTTTTTGAAATTAATTTGGTTTTTAAATTTCAGAAAGCTGTCCGGCATATTTTATATATATATATATATATATATACACTGTTTTTGACAAAAAATTAACGCACTCAAAAATATAATCCAATAATAATGAT
This sequence comes from Thereuonema tuberculata, assembly GCA_023159025.1. Lineage (NCBI taxonomy): Eukaryota > Metazoa > Arthropoda > Chilopoda > Scutigeromorpha > Scutigeridae > Thereuonema > Thereuonema tuberculata. Next base: position 4,667 of record JAFIDM010103207.1, on the reverse strand, counting down.
AAACAAAAATTCACACCCAATGATTTAATATCCGGAGCTATATCGCATTAGAACTGAGCATCGTTATGGTGTATATAAAGAGCGAAACTCGCTATTAGGAACAAACCTCCAGTGGATTTTGATTGCGTTTTCCTATCTTGTCTAATAATTGCTCACCAGCGAATTCGTTGCCACTACGATCATATGACGGAGTTTTGAAAGAGAACGTACCATAGGACTACACTTGACTGGATGGATAAACCGATGAATCGCTCAAGGGTTGGAGCGATGCGCCAAATAGACGATGCTGGCAGGAATGGGTCTTGAAAGGCAGATTACAGCGACAAGAAGACAACCAATGTCCTATGGCAATGATAGAACGGGAAGATAAGAGCGATTGGCATAACATCTGTTATATCATCAAATTCGATGCTATCAACATCAAACGTGTGACCAATACTAAAGTGACCACCCGAACTATTGGTAGAAGACTACGGCAGCAGAATTTACAATCGCGGCTAGCAGTGACCAGTAAGCACCGAAAAGAGCAATTGCAGTGGTGACTGGAATGATCAACGTGGAATTGTGCTGTCTGGGTACGAATTCAGTGATGAGTCCCGTTTTGAACTGATCCCCGACGACCAGGGCAGACGTATATGGATAATGACCGGAGATTGTCCGGATCCCGCTCTTGCTGCCGCACGCGACCGGGTCCAGCAACAGGGAGTTATGATTTGGGGTGCTGAATCATTGGATATCCGGACCCCCTTGGTAGTCATCCGTGGCACCCTCACAGCATAACGGTGCGAAATTCTTAGACGAAATTCTTAGAACCATTGTGTGGCCGTTCCTTTCGCGTCACTTTTTAGCAAGGTAACGCCTGGCCACACACGGTAAGTGTCTCCATTGATTGTCTTTGTGGTTGTGACACACTTCCGGGACCGAACGCCCTATCTTTCTCCTATTGAGCATATTTGGGATGTATTAGGGTGTTGCCTACGTCCATCCCAGAATGTCAACAAATTAGACCAAATTGAAGTCCGTTTAGCAAGAAATCCCACCGAACACCATTCGCCAAGTGTATCAATCAATGCCACATCGGGGTAACAGCTTTTACCCAGGCCACAGGTGGATCAACATCATACTGATCTTCTCAATTCATATAGCTCTTTCTTTTCAATAAATCATCCAATTCTTCTGAAATATTAATCATTTTGTTTTCTGTACTTATACATTAAATGTAACAAATTTTGCCTCAATTGGATAATTCCTTCTTGGTGAGCAATTTCTTTTATCAAAGAGTAAATCTTACAATAATGTATTTTTTAAATTGTTTATGAAATGAGTAAAACATTGACATACTCTTGTACTAAATAATAATGTAGATTAAAAAATATGAAAACAAGAATGCATTATATAAATGAGCTTTCGACAACCAAAGCAGTTATTGTCATTTTAAAAGGAACAGTAAAAGTAAGGAAGGTTTATGTGAATATAGTTTGTCTGCTTTTGGAATCTTCGGAAGGGTGGTTCTCAACTGCGAGTGACCAATCATGGGGGCTAGATAGTTTGAGGTGGACGTTGTTGGTGATGTCATGAGGCATAGGTTGGGCCATTAGGAATTGGGACCCGTCTTGTCCAAATTGCCTGACAGTCCAATGTTTATATTTTTTCGTTGGTGAATGATAATAGGGATTGTTCTGTGTATTCGAATAGTAGTGATCTAAAAATAAATTTTTCCTCAAAGAAAAGACATCATCCTATTAATAGGCAAAAATTGTTCGGATATTTCTAAATTTGTAAATTTGTAAGTTTGTAAGCAGAGTCGGAGAAATAACCAACCACAGTGCAGGTTGGAACACGTCAGGCGTGACGTCACACCCAAGTTTAAACATGATGTCTAATATTCGTCCCAATTCACCGCGACGGATCGCGATTACACAATTATTATCAGCATATTGAGATTTTCTTTCCCACATAAATGAAGTCTTGCCCACACTGAAATGAATGAAGTTCATGCGTCAAAATTTATCAGAGAGTTTGTAAAACCTCGGTTGTGTAGCCGCGTGTGTAGCCGCTCGCTGACTACTCAACAAGTAGTGGGACACGTGCCGTCATTGTTGCCCAGTCAGGATTATTGGTATTGGCTGTTGGACATTCGTTATTGTTATTGTTATTGTTGAAACTGGTAAATCAATTTTTTATTTTCTTTTATTTTAACAAAATTTGGCTTAGTCATGCAAATTATATGTGGGCTGTTGTGGAAGTCGTAGCTTTTATAAAATGAGCTTAGAACATCCTTTTCAATCTTGTGTTTTTCAAAAATTTCAGGATATTTCAAAAATGTGGCATTTGTTTTACTTCCGTTAATATTGCCTCAATTTCGAAGAGCCTATTCTTTTAGGTCAGCAGGTTGCCATTATGTTTCATAATGAGAAACCGCAGCGCTGGCTACTATAAAAGTGTTAAATCAATTTTTAATTTTTTTTTTATTTTAAAAATATTATAATATTATTTTAACAAATAAGCCGATATTCAAATTATATGTGGGCTGTTATGGAAGTCATGGCTTCCAAAAAAAATTAGCTTAGAACATCTTTTTCAATCTTGTGTTTTTCAAAAATGTGGAATTTGTTTTACTTCCCCGAATATTTCACGGGTCGCATCTGGTAAAAATTAATGGTTGTGGTAGAGTGGATTTTATTATTATTATTTTTTTTGATTAAAGTATTTTTCCATGCATTTCGTGATCGTGAGATTCGAATTTTTTTTTGTTATAGGGTTTTGTGGTAGAGATAAACAATGATTCACGTCATTTTCTTTTGAATTCTTTTTTTCTAGACCTATTCCTAATGTATCGATGGTTTGGAAGTCTGGTCAATGTCCGGTCCATTGTGCTGCTATTTATGATGATTCTTTGTCAAATTAGTTTGCAGGAGTGTAGGTGAGAGTAAATTCTTTTTAGGATCTTATCTCCACCTTCTCCGATGTAGAAACATCTGTTGTTGGTGCAGTTTATTTTGTAAGTAATTCCTATGATGGGTTGTTTTCATTTGAAAGAGTGGGTGATGAAATTGATTTTATTTCTTAGACTGCTCATGAATGTGATATCGGTATCCTTAAGAATTAAATTTAGTGTATTATGGAGTTTCTGGTTGAAAGAGATGATGATGTAAATTTTAACCTGTTTGGATGAGCATCGTATTTGTTTGGGATTGTAGATATGTTAGAAAGGTTGTTGATACTGGAATTTATGACTTTAGTAGGATAATTGTTGTGATGAAGTTGTTCTATGATTTTTTATGATTTCATGCTTGAGAATTTTCTCGTCGGATGTAGCATGTTTACGATATCTGTAATGTTAAGGTAGTTGGAGTAGCAATTGATAGTGTTTCCTGATGCTGAGGGTTCACATAAGCTTTGATAATGAAACAGTGTCCTCTGTTGGTATCATGACGTCGAAAAAAAAAAGATAGCTCGTTGTCTTTTTTTTTGGAAATATCTCAGATGAAGCAGATATATGGATTTGCTTTGTTGAATATGTTGAAAATATTTTCAGTTTGGTTAACAGAGCAGCTTAGGAGGATATCATCAATAAGACGGTAGTATAACATGAAATCCTCATTGAGCAAGAAGAAAACTTCATTTTCTACAAATCGTTAGCATAGATCGGCGAGAGCTGATAGTTCGATACCAGTGAAAAAGGCTTTCATTTGTTTGGAGATGTTTATGCTGTTATAGGTAAATAATTGGTTGTCTAAATGATCTGTATGGATTCGAGAAGGAATTTTATAGTCTTTCTATCAAGAGAACGGAGTTTGACAATAACTAAAGATCTTTTCTATCAGGTCAAGAGAAATGGATGCAAACATAATATTGGGGGAAATCTGAGTTACCGTTGAAGAAGTGTGATGAAGTCTGAAAAGAAAAATCTAATAAAATCCACTCTACTACAACCATTTAATAATCCATATATTTTTGTCTTTCCTTTGAGGAAAATCCTATTTTTCAGCCACACCATTCGAATACAGTCGAAAAACCTGCTCTTTTAACCAAATTGACAATATTTTCAACATATGCAACAAAGAACACCTCGATATCATTTTTCACTTTTGATACTTCCAACAAAAACAATGAGCTTCCTATTTGGATGTCATGATTACCAGCACAGGACACCTTTCAACTACCAAACCTTATGTAAAACCCTCAGCATCAGGAAAGACTTGATTACTACTCCAACATACCCTTACATTACAGATATCGTAAACATACTAGTAAAAAGATCATTCCACATTTTCTCCGATGAGAAAATTCTCAACCATGAAATCGTAAAATTCAAACATCAACTTCATCAGAACAATTCGACACTGAATTCAAAAATTCTAGTATTAAGAAATCTTTCTAATACATGTCTAATTCCAACACATACAATACTCACGATTTAAATTTACCTCACCCTCTCTTTCAAACAGAAACTCACAAAGCACTAAATTTTATTCCTAAAGATACCGATATCCAATCGTGAGCAGCAAAAAAACAAAATTTATTTCAACACCCACTCTTTCAAAAGAAATCAACCCAACATAGGAATTATTTACAAAATCAACTGCACCAACAACTGTTTCTATATCCCAGAAGGTGGACAAATGATAAAAAAAAAGAATTTACTCTCACCTACACTCCTGCAA
>JAFIDM010103206.1:4512-16050 GCA_023159025.1 Thereuonema tuberculata | reverse complement strand
GAGCAAGGGTATTCAACCTGAGGCACGAGAAGACTTCTAAGGGCTACGTGAAAAAAAAAGTATGCAAATGTACAGTCTAAAGTGTTTTATTTTTCATTAGTTTTAAGGAAATACTTTTGAACACTGAATATTCTTTGAGAGTATGATCTACTGAAACAAGAGAGTTGATTTTTTATTATTTTATTTTTCCAACCTAATTTTGCTTGAAGTAATAAGTTTCGTTGTTTACTCTGATACTAGTCTTAATCCTGTCTTATATCTTTCCACTTCAAATTCTCTTGACTCTTGTAAAAAAAATGCATGCATTAGTGCAGTTACGGCGAAAGTTAAAGGCTTAAAAGAAGTGCAGCAGCTTGGAGAGATTGTTTGGCTCAACAGCCACATGAGTCGCCACTAATTTTTGTAAAATATTGTTCTATGTCCTAGACCTTTATTTATATGTAGATAAATTGAATATTTTCAATTATGCACAAGTAACTGTGGGCTTAGTAGTGAAAGATAAATTAAATCTGAGATTACTCGAAAGGTTGAATACCACTGGTCAAAAGGAAGTATTACAAGTGTTTTGAAATAAAGCTTTGGAAAAAAAAGCTTATAACTATTCAAATTTGTTTCCTTTACTTAGGTAACTTCCTGTTGTAACTAGTAGTGTACTTTATATCTATTACTTGTGTATAGGGATTTAAAATTCGTGAAGTGTGTAGAATATAATGTTTATTCTGCCCAATGTTTCCTGTTGTGTCTACTAGGTTCATTGTCGTGCTTTTCGTCTTTAAGAAGGAAATAAAACCTAAATATCGTAGATTGCATTGAATTTTCGGCACACTACAAGTTTCCATGAAATAATGAATGTATGTATGGGTTCGGTATCGAATAATCCAGATTTCGATATTTTTATATAGCTTTTTGGAGTGTAATTCCCATTAACAGCTTAGTGCTTGAATCAGGAATCCAGCAGTAACGTGGCCCATTATAAATAGAGAGAAAAAAATTCGATTACGCTTGTGTACATAAGTGTTGCTCCGTATGCAAAAAGTGTAATTGGGGGAGTGAAGCTCTTACGTTGATTCTGTCTGTCCGTCAGTCAGTACCTCTACAGCCCAAACTAAAACTCACGACAGATACCATATTGGAATCCTTAGAAGTGAGGAAAAATACTAATTCTGGTCGTGAGTCACTCTCTTCCTGTCACGTGATAATAATTATTTTCAATAACTTATATACTCTGAGAGGTTGTAGTCAGCTGTGTTTGTAGCAGTGATCGTATATTACATTGCAATATCTCAGATTCGAATCCCGGTCAAGGCAATATATAAATAACAGGTATCAAGGGGTTTTGATTTTTTTTAATTCTTTTTTCATAAATAATGGTTTACAGGTTCCTTTTAATCGTCATTTTTAGAAAAAGACTGTAAGAGGTCGCTATGAATCAATTTTCAGCCTTATTTCGTCTTTCCTTTATGTTGATGTGAGAAAGAATTACATTTATCTTCCGAGGGATAACTGTCTTTTCAAACTTCTCCAATAAATATTAATACCGTTTACCTAAATTTACTTTTGCCAGCTGTTTTAGAACAGAATAGAACAGAACAGTAATATCAATGAAATAAAGTGTCCAATCACTTACGTACAAAAAAATACTATTATTAATTCTCTGTTGATTTGCCAAAAGGAGTTAAGTCCAGCAACAACAGTTGGGAGAAAATGAAAAAGAAAGTTAAGAATTGTATAATTCAGTTTGCAGAATTATTTAGGTATAGAAGCTGCACTATCTACAGTGGACTTGGATCAGTTTGGCATATCATAGATGCATCTAAAACGGATTGACTGAACATGGTTTCTCAAAATGGCCAATTGTAGATTTCATTTTCTCCCAACTGTTGTTGCTGGACTTATCTCCACTTGGCAAATCATAACAGAATTATAAATAGAGTTTTATAAATTTTAGTTTTTTATTTCCTGTCTAATAATAATTTGTGGATCCAGCGGGACAACGGTATTGCTGTGGACTGGAAAAGCCGTGTTCAATTCCCGGCGGAGGTCAGAGTTTTTTCTCGTCCAAATGGGTTCTACGATTCAACCTGCCGTCTGTAAAATGCAGTGGGGATTTCTTTCGCGGGATTAAAGAAGGGTATGGATTGGACTTACAATCCGAACCCAACTTCATTCCGATGGTCTCGGAAGTGTTACAGCCTACCTTCAATGCCCTTAAAGAAGCCACCACGTCCTGATAAAATGGAGTCCTTTAATTTTTTTTTATTTTAATAACTTGGGCGAAGACACAATAAAAGTAACTACATTAAACATGAGGAAGGAAAAGACGAAAAAAAAAAGGAAAACGAAAAATCAAATGAAGGAAAATAAATAATAACAATAATATTCCCTTCGAAAAATATACTACAGTCTCCCGCAGGTGGTGGTGGAGAAAGTGGCACCCCATCCTGTAGTATGGCTACCACAATGCCCGGGCAACACCATCCAGCCCGAACAGTCGGAGGTGTTTCGTCTGTGTCAGAGCAGGCGACCACCAAGACTGGGAAACCACGCCAGCGCATCCGATGGTCATCACAGATGAACCAGGATCTTATGCGCGACTTCTACACTGTTACACAGTTAGGGACTCAACTCACAGGATACAGACAGGCACTACACCATGCATTCACCACACGTTATCCATCGTTAGGGCTTAGCGAACAGCGGGTAGCGGATCAGCGACGTTCTATAGTAGTAAACAATCTTATTCCTCCATGCATACTTACACAAATTAGGGAAGAGGTCGCTGAATCCAACCACAGGACACCACACCCCACCCCACCAGAAGACATTACATTTATGGCAAACACAGAAGCCTCAGAAGCCTCTACCCCTCAGTCCACATTCCCCAACAATACAACTAACGACATACAACAAGCAGCACATGATAATTTCTATACCGCACTAGCACAATATACAGGCACAGACCCCACACTCAGACCTCCACTCCCCAAATTACACACATCAAAACAACTCGCCACAGTCATATACCATCTCAACACACACACTATCCCACAACACCTTGACAATATCCAAACATTAGAAGACATACATACAACACTCTACTGCGCGGCACAGGGAATCATTCGGGCACTTGGAATCAAACAACACCACATACCTACCACTGCACGGTCACAAGAATACATCCCCTCTTGGAGACGTCGCCTTGAAGGCCGCATCAGCGACCTTAGAGGAGACATAGCCAGGCTCACACAATACTGTGCAGGAAACAAAACAAAGAAACTTATGTCCCAGGTCAGGAAGATATTCAAGCACATAAACACTCGCCCTTCACACTCAAACCATTATAACCAGGTTCAGGAACATCTCGACACACTAAAACAAAAACTCAGTGCACTTGCAAAAAGATTACAAAGATACAAACAGTGCACTCTACGCAAACAACAGAACAATACTTTCCAATACAATGAGAAAAAATTCTACAGATCCCTTTCATCTCCCTCCACTGCACCCAACACAAACACACCCACCAGCGAGACATTACATGAATACTGGTCGTCTCTGTGGTCCAACCCCATCCCCCCCAAATGACAAAGCACCATGGATCACAGATGAACAACAACTTGCTGAACACTTACCCTTCATGCCCTTCCATGATATTACTCTCGCAGATATACAGACAGCACTAAAACATGCACACAACTGGAAGGCTCCTGGTGCAGACGCCGTTCAGAACTTCTGGATCAAGAGGTTCACGCCCCTGCATGGGAAGCTAGCTGTTGCACTCCGTGACATAATCCAACACCCAGAACATATGCCTTTTTTCCTCACACAGGGTGTCACTTACCTATACAGCAAGAACACTGAAACAGCACACCCTGCAAATTACCGTCCAATCACCGTCCAATCACTTGCCTCCCCACACTTTACAAACTCCTCACCTCCTGCCTTACAGACAAAATTTACACACACATCGAGACACTACAGTCTTTCTGAACAGCAGAAGGGCTGTCGCAGGAATTCCCAGGGTTGTAAGGAGCAACTCCTTATTGACTCTATAATCCTGCGCCAGGTGCGCGCGAAGAATAGGAACTTACACATCGCGTACATCGACTACAAGAAGGCATTTGACTCAGTACCCCATTCCTGGCTTTTGCACACTCTTCAACTGTACAAAGTACACCCCAAGATCACGGCATTCTTGGTTGCCACGATGAAGAGTTGGAACACAACACTACACCTACGCACCTCCAACACCTCCATCACTACATTCCCCATTCCCATAAGGAGAGGTATTTCCCAGGGAGATTCCTTGAGTCCTCTTTGGTTCTGCCTCGCCTTGAATCCATGAAGTCACATGCTAGACAACACAAAACACGGTTATAAGCTTACCTCAGGCACTCTGACACCACACAAAATCACACACTTACTCTTCATGGATGATATTAAACTCTACGCCACAAACAGTGCACAACTTACTAATTTACTACAAGTCACAACACAGTTCACCAAAGACATTGGGATGGAATTTGGAATCGACAAATGCATCAAGCTATATATAACACGCGGGAAGACTACGAATTAGGAGGGTTTTGAACTGGACCATGGGTTGGCCATCCAATCCATGGAAGAGGGAGAGACCTAAAGGTACCAGGGCTTCCAGCAAGCGCGCGTCATTGACAACGAAAACATCAGAAACGCACTCAAGAAAACATACTGTGCTCGCGTTCACAACATCCTCAAAACACAACTCAATGCCAGAAATAAAATTAAAGCCATTAACACTTTTGCCGACCCCACACTAATATATTCGTTCGGCATAATTTCATGGACAAACACTGAACTCGAAGCACTACAACGCACAACACGCACTACATTCACGAAACACAACATGCACCACCCCAAGTCCGCTATGGAAAGGATGACTCTTCCCCGCAAGGAGGGAGGCCGAGGACTCATCAATCTCATCACCCTACACGAAAAACAAGTACACACACTTAGGGAACACTTCCACCAAAGAGCACAACACTCCTCACTCCACTCAGCCATTGTCAAGGCTGACACACACTTCACACCCCTGGACCTCGCAAACCCTTCTCTAACACTCACCACTCCCGACACCCACACACAGCAGCTGCGTGAAGCATGGGCTCGTAAGGAACTCCATGGCAGACATCGCCACGAACTCAGCCAACCTCATGTCGACATGGAAGCGTCGAACAGATGGCTGATGAGTGGTGAGCTGTTTGGGGAGACCGAAGGGTTCATGATCGCGATACAGGACCAAGTCATTCCCACACTCAACTACAAGAAACACATTCTACACGACGCAAACACACACGACGACAGATGCAGGAAATGCCACACTACACATGAGACAATCGACCACATAATATCTGGCTGTCCCCTTCTCTCCCAAACAGACTACCTCCACCGACACAATCAGGTAGCATCGATCGTTCATTAACAGCTAGCACACAAATACTTACTTATTAAGATCATGGTCCCATACTACAAGTACACACCACAAAGCGTACTAGAGTCACCCTCACATAAGCTGTACTGGGACCGTCCCATTCACACAGACAAAACTATACATCACAACAGACCTGACATCACACTTGTTGATAAGGTCAACAAACAGACATATCTCATTGATATTGCAGTTCCCATCAGCAAGAACATGCAGAAAACTCACGCTGACAAGATAAGTAAATACACAGACCTAGCACACGAGCTCCCGAAGCAGTGGAGGCAGGACCGAGTACGTGTTGTAACCATCATCCTGTCCGCTACTGGTTTGGTGCCTCACACATTGCATCACAGCCTCAGCACACTAGGACTTCATAAAAACACTTATGCACAACTTCAGAAGGCTGTGGTACTCAACACAACACGCATAGTTCGGAAATTTATGGACACAAGCACACATCCCTAACTATTCTTCCAAATTTTTTTTTTTAATACTCTTGGCAATATGTGCTTTGGTCCTTGACCCGCCATATTGTCTTAGCTGGGGAATCCCATGGTTTGAAACTTTTTCGATAATAATAATAAAAATAATAAGCAGAAGCAGTGGAGGCAGGACCGAGTACGTGTTGTAACCATCATCCTGTCCGCTACTGGTTTGGTGCCTCACACATTGCATCACAGCCTCAGCACACTAGGACTTCATAAAAATACTTATGCACAACTCCAGAAGGCTGTGGTACTCAACACAACAAGCATAGTTCGGAAATTTATGGACACAAGCACACATCCCTAATTATTCTTCCAAACTTTTTTTTTTTTGTTTTATACACTTGGCAATATGTGCTTTGGTCCTTGACCCGCCATATTGTCTTAGCTGGGGAAACCTATGGTTTGAAACTTTTTCGATAAAATAATAATAATAATAATAATGCCCGCATGGACACTAACTCGCGATAGCGTAGGCTAAAGGGTCCAACCATCTATAATGAGAACTCGTTCGAATATAGATAATGCTGCATCGGGAGTGGGAAAATCATGCTGAACACATTAGGGAAGGAGTCGCTGAATCCAACCACAGGACACCACACCAGAAGGCACTACCTTTATGGAAACAAGAAAATCTCTACCCATCAGTATGCATGCTCCAACAATACAACTGATGATATATTACAAGCAGAACATGATCATTTCTACGCTGCACTAGCACAATACGCAGGCACAGACCCCCCATAATGGCTGCCACACCCCAAAGTACACCTATCACAACATCTCTCTACAGTTATATACCATCTCCACACACACTATCCACAACACATTGACAATATCTCAATAGTAGAAGACCATCACACAACACACTACTGCGCGGCACAGGAACCATTAGGGCACTTGAAATCAAACTACACCACATTCCTCCAACTGCACGGTCACAAGAAAACATCCCCCCCTTGGAGACGTTGCTTTGAGGTCCGCGTCAGCGACCTTAGAGGAGACAACATAGCCAGGCTCACACAATACTGTTCAGGAAACAAAACAACTTACGTCCCAGGTTAGGAAGCACAAACACTCGTCCCTCACACTCATACTATCATACCCAGGTTAAGGAATATCTCGACATGCACTAAAACAAAAACTATGTGCACTTGCAAACAAGAGTACAAAGATATAAACAGTGCAAAAAACAGAACAACACTTTCCAATACAATGAGAAAAATTCTACAGATCCCTTGAATCTTCCTCTACTATACACAACACAAACGCTCCCAAGACAAACACTCCCACTAGCGAGGCATTACATGAATACTGGTCCCCTCTGTGGGGTTTAGGGTTTGACCACAATGACAAAGCACGATGGATTCCAGAGGACCAACAACTCACTGAAAAATTACCCTTCATGATATTACCCCCGCAGACATACATATAGCACTAAAACATGCTCAACTGGAAGGCTCTTCCACGCAAAGAGGTAGGCCGAGGACTCAACAACCTCATCACCCTACTCGAAAAACAGGTACATACACTTAGGGAGCACTTCCACCAAAGAGCACAATACTCCTCACTTCACTCAGCCATTGTTAAGGTTGACACACCTCACACCCCTGAACCTCGAAAACCCTTCTCCAACACTCACAACTCCCGACACCAACACTCAGCAGCTGCGTGAATCATGGACTCGCAAGGAACTCCACAGAGTCATCGCCATGAACTCAGTCAGCCTCATGCCGACAAGGAAGGGTCGAACAGATGGCTGATGAGTGAGGATCTGTTTGAGGAGACCGAAGAGTTCATGATCGCGATACAGGCAACAACAAGAAACACATTCTACATAACGCAAACACGCTTGACAACGCATGCAGGAATTGCCACACTACGCATGAGACGATCGACCACATAATGTCAGGCTGTCTTCTTTCCCAAATAGACTACCTCCACCGACACAATCAGGTAGCGTCGATCGTTCATCAACATATAGCACAATCACTGACTTATTAAAAACACGGTCCCATACTATAAGTACACACCATAAAGCATACTAGAGTGACCCTCTCACAAGCTGTACTGAGACCGCCCCATTCACACAGAAAAAACTATACATCACAACAGACCTGACATCACACTTGTTGATAAGGTCCACAAACAGACCTATCTCATTGATATTGCAGTGCCTATCAGCAAGGAAATGCAGAAAACTCACACAAACAAGATCAGTAAAATACACCGACCTAGCACACGAGCTCCAAAAGTAGTGGAGGCGAAACCGAGTACGTGTTGTACCCATCATCCTGTGCGCCACTTGTCAAACATTGCACCACAGTCTCAGTACCATAGGACTTCACAAAAACACTTATGCACAACTCCAGAAGGCTGTGATACTCAACACAACACGCATAGTAAGGACACAACCACACATCCCTAATCATTCTTGGACACGTCTTTACACTTGGCAATATGTGTTTTGGTCCTTGACCCGCCATGTTGTGTTTGCTGGGGAAACCCAAGGTTTGAAACTTTTACTTATAATAATAATAACACAAAGAAAAAAATTGAAATTCTTAAAGAACGTAATCGAACTCATTTCCGTAACGTTCCGTTGCAGTTATAAAACATTTCAGTCTTTCTGTTTCCAATATCTTAACTCTTCATTTGCATTTCTTATTTCAGCATTAAGCTATCAAAGTAAATACGATCAAAACAAATAAAAGACAGTGGAATGTGGGCCACAAGTCCATAGAACTTCAAATTACATGCTGTTTACTGCTAAATAACAGAAGGGCAATTCATTACGCGATGCACAAGCTGAGTCATCTACTTAGAAATTAAATGCAGATTCGAATTTTTATTGTCTGCTTCTTATTTTTATCAGTGTAGTTTACTATTATGGATTACTTAACTATTATTTAATTATCATAATTATTTAATTAGATTCTTAAAATTGTTCATTTGCATATAACAAAAAAAAATGTACATGAAAGTTCGGTAAAATTCATATATAAAATACCTATTTCACAATGAACTGTGAAATAAATATATTAGGACATATTTATTTATCTGTGATCTGTTATTAAGTAAAATTTCGGCTCTTTCACCCTAAATGTTGTATTGTTGTTGGTAGAACACCCATAAAATTATGTAAAATTATAATCATATTTCCGAGTAGCAATTAAAAAAAATAAGAAGAAAAAAAATATATAGTTTTAAGACCTGTCTTTCTAGTGACCCCTGTACACAAACTGAAAGGGCGCTCTTCAGATCGTTCTGTCAATCTATCCTAAAGCATCTCTACAGCCCCACTATAAGTCGATAGAATTGAATGATACTATTTTGGAAAGCTTATAACTTGAAGTAGGGAATGAAGTAGGGAAAATACGATTTTCACTTCCTGTTCCGGTCTCGTGATAATACCTTAAAGCAGAGCTGTCCAACCTTTATCCGAGGACCGCATTAAACAAAAACGATTTCTCCGAGTGCCGCATCCAGAATAATAAATACAGTTTATATATTAAATTATTTGGAGAGCTACACAACTCGATGGCTAAACGAACGATCACAAATTGTGCATTAATCGTTCCCCGTAAGCTCTCGAAGCATGCGCATTGGAGCAGCAGTGTAAGAACGCTTCTTTGACACCTAACATTTGGAAAAGACCTGGATATATAGTGATGTAAAAACACCAAACAAAATTAACATCAGATTATCGATTAGTGATAGGATTAAAATGTCTAATACGAATTCAAATTATTGTATTTTGCTCTTCAAAATCAAAACTCAAGGCGGGCCGCACAAAATTTCAACGCGTGCAGCATTTTGGACTGCCCTCTTGTATTCTCAACGTCTAACAGATATTAATGTCGTATTCGTAGTCATGACTGTAAATTAGTTGGCATTTTGGTTTGGCTGCAATAACCCGGTTTCGAATCCTATTCACTGCAATGCTTTTTCTTTATTTTCTTATTTTTTTCCTCTAACTAAATTTCATATTTTATAATCATTTGCAGAAAATGAAATATGTACGGGGTGCGTCATCGTGTACACTATGAAACTCCTTGAATCTATTTTGAACTTACTTTTTTAATTCAATTTTCTAATATAAAACTATTGCCACTGCGAATTCTGAGTTTAAAACCTCAAAGTTTTAAATGCCCAAGTCTATAAGATAATCTAATAACATCTGCAACTATTGCCATTCGAGAACTTTCTTCTTACCTCTTGAACAGTCTCGCTAGTCATCGTAATCGAGCGATTATCTCGAATTACGGCAGTCTTCACCAAGGCACCATCTTGATAGGTGACAGACAGCACCTGGCTCGAATCAGGGAGATGATATTCCCTGTGATGGATGAAGACAGAGCTGTGCTTAACATCCACTTGTATGTCCGGAAGAATGTCAGGCTTCTATTAGAAAAATAAAGAGAATTTGATTTGCAAATATATACCTCTTCAATACTATTGCAAATATTCTTTTTGAAAATTTAAAAAGATATAATATACAGTGTCCGCCACTTTATTAGGTACATCCTAATAAATGCTGTGCGCATAAATGCTGTGTCTCAATAACTCTACAAAGCGGTGGGAGCAGTGTCATAGTATAGGGGATGTTTTTCTAGCACACGTTGGATCCATTGATACCTCTGGAGGCACATCAGGGATGATAGAGAGTACATGTTGAACAGTTTATCTCATGCAGAAGGCTCCTTCCAGCAGGATAATGCGCCAGTGCACAAATCCCACATTACTATGAGATGGTTTAAGGAACATGACGATGACTATTCCTTGCTGCAGTGGCCCGCCTAATCCCCGGATCTCAGCCGATTGAAAATTTGTGGGATGAGATGGAACGGGATGTTCGCTCCAGGCCTACACTTCTATCAATTCTTCAGGAACTGCGTGACACACTCATGTCTTCATGGTACGCAATTCCCCAACAACTTTTCAGCATTTTGTGGAATGTACTATATTGCACTATATTGTACTATATTGTACTATTTTTTTTTGTACTATACTGTATTTTTTTTAAGTTAAGCGGTATGACTACGATCACGGCTCAAAGAAAAATATTTTAGCTAATTGATATGTGTTCTATTCAAATTTGCTTATACAGTGAAAACTATTATAAACTTTGATGAGTTTTACATTATCCTTCAAAATTATTCGGATTAACAATGAGAAATGATGTTATTTCCAGTTTGAAACGGAGTCATCGTTTTATGGGATTACCAAAACATTTCAAGAATGCGTAGTTGTCCAATAAATCCGTCAAAAAAAGGGGTTTACTTTGCAAAAGGTCGGTTAGTTTTGATTTTTGGATAAGTTAGTGTTGGGCTTCTACCATAAAATCCAGATTTTGGACTTCCGCGCACCACGTGGCATCAACAAAACATTAAAATTTTGGGTATTTTCTTTTTTTTTTCACAATATCTCGAACGGTTTCTTTTACAAAAAACATTATCCTTTTTAAATTTAAAGTAGAGTAAATTTTTCACAGTTTGAGCCCAAAACCAGCTCAGTAGATTAATTAGTGACCGAGACACAGGCATCCCAAAAATCACGATTTTCTCAAAAATGTATGAAAATTGT
>JAFIDM010103205.1:0-16050 GCA_023159025.1 Thereuonema tuberculata | reverse complement strand
ATGTCTCTAGCATTACATAAAGGCAAAAGAAATCTCCTTTCTTCTTTGCCAACTAAAAACAATCATAAATTTCTAAAATAATATAAATTTGAAATTCTAAAATAACAAACAACTCATTCTGTTTATTTCTTCAAAGATAAATTTTTATAAATTTAAAACAATTTGGATATTTTATCTTATAATAATGCTTCGTGCACCATGTGTGGCACGGAGCATGTTACGTTTTTGTTTGTTATTTTAGAATTTCAAATTCATGATTATTTTAGAAATTCTTGATTGTTTTTAGTTGGGAACGAAGAAAGGAGATTTCTTTTCCCTTTATGTAATGCTTGAGAAAGGAGGATCAATTAGGACTCCGAAATATAACAAGTATGAAGAAGTATGTTGTTACAAAAACAATGAATTTTTGCAATACTTTTCTTGCATCGTACTGTGCCAACAAAACAAAACAAGAAACAAATACACTACATTGAATAATGATACAGGACGTTTTTCTCGAAAGCTGGTCATTTCAGGACCTATGTTTATAGGAGCTTTTTTGTTCGTTTTCATGAATAGAATCTACGGCTCAATTTTGACCCACCTTTTGGAATCAGCTTATATAGCTGACAATTTTACTCTTTCCTCGTTTGTCACTTTACTTTACTTCAAAGATTCACATAGTATTTGTTTAACTTAGTAGAAACGTCAGAAAAGTTCTGATTAAATATCGTTTGTTTGTTTGTTTGTTTTGTGTTTTTGTTGCACAAATAGTCAAAAGATGTTACTCAATTCTCCTTTACAATCTTTCACTTAAATAAACTTGTTAAACATTTATAGTTAAATTTATATCATTTATCAAAATTTTAAATGCATAATTTGTTTATAATTGGATTTTTGTCAGCTTCTTTAAGATTTTTTTATTATCTTATTTACTTATAGCATTACTTTTTTAATATTATAATTTATTTTTTATTATTTTCTTTTAATTTTTATTAGCTGAGGATCATTACCACCAAAAAGCCCATTTCTGCAATTGCAAGTCCAAGTTTCTTGTCATCAACTCAAGCATCTGCAATGCCGTTAAATAGTATGTCACCAGCAAATCCTATAATTTCTTACTCTATTCTGCCTCCAACAACAACTAATCGTGTTAAATATCTAGAACACCCAGTCTCTTATCTTCTGCTCGAGCTAAAAAAAGCTGCAAGCCAAAGTACACCTAAGCCTACACCTTTGCCACTTTCCTCTACAAACCCTGCTATCAATCTCATTCCTTCCTCCACATTAGCTCCAGTAAAACCACAAGTAAGCTTTAAAAGCACGTACGCCTTTGTAACTCCTACTCCAAGGCCATCTGTATCTTCTTATGGAAGCCTGGGAACTGTGAGTCCCATGCCAGGAAAGAGTGAAATGAGTACACATAATCCTACTTTACAACCTCATGTTCTGCAGTACAGTAGTAATGCAGTGAATACAGGTAATCCCACATTACAGCCTCAGGTACTTCAGAATAATGTGAATGCAGTGAATCAGTCGTATGCAGGAGTCAATCAGCAGTCATATATGCCGTACAGTTCAAACAGCGGAACTGCACAACAATTGGGAGATCGCCCCTACACTGCAGACAATGGTGCCCAAAAGTGGCAGACAGCGAATTATCCAGCAGAACAACCGAGTAGCAACAGCAAACCTTATGACGATGATGAGAATGATGATAATGATGACGAAGGAGACGATGGTTACGATGGTGAAGACGAAGATCCTGAAGATCAAGAAGATGATGATGATGGTGGCGATGACGATGAGGATGAAGAAGATGAAGATGAAGATGACAGAGATAACGAGGAAGACCGGGAAGACGACAGAGATGCAGAGGACAGTTTCCAGGAAGAAGAATATAAGCAACCAAGACGACACAAAGAGACGAAACACCATCCAAAGCATCATAAGCATAGACATCACCATCACCAACATCGACACGATGACAATGACAATGACAATAGTTATAATGACGACAACAAAAATACAAAATCCCATAATAATGACTATCATATTCACAATGAGAAACACAACAAAAAACATCTGAATCACAATCATGGTGATCAACATAAACATCAGAACACAAAAGAAGCTCATACTAAAGATCTTTCCAGTAGTAATAGCAAGACTAAAAATCGTAATCGTGATTACAAAGATCCCCCTCCTAGGAAGCAGAAAAGCTCCTCTGGAAAAAGAACTCATTATCAAGATCATAAGACGTCTCCCAGCAGCCTTGGAACTTTCGAAGACAGAAGAATAGACAGACCACAGTAAGTAATTCTAAAATCTAAATTTATTGAAGTTTCCAAAACTATATTCTATTGCTTTCAAGACGTAGACCTCAGCATTGGCCTCAGTTTAGCTCTTTAATAATAACAGGGACTGTTGGTATATTTTATTAAATAAACAATTGTTTATGTAAACCAGTGGTTTAATTCGATATTCCTTGGTTTACCTCTTTGATAGTAAGAGAGGTTATAATAAATTTTGAGATAAATTCTATGATTTCTTGGAATTTTCTGTAATTTCAGTTTTTAAGCAGTTAACTAAATGTTAACTAAACAGTATATAAGGGGATTCCTTATATACTATTTATTATTAAAGTATTAATAGAAATGTGTCAAACATTAATTTTTATATATTTTACGGCAGTTTTAAGAAGAGATTTTCTTTTCCAAACAAAGTTGATCTTTAATCATTCACTACTGCTAGTAGAGAAATATAAAAATATGATTAAATAGCAGAAGAGACGCACAGACTTGATTACAAAAATGCAAGCAGTAACCAAATAACACAAGCATCTAATCATTTAATACATGCGATAACAAGCATTTCATTTACCGCCAAACAATTGTTCTTTTCAGTTAAACTCTATAAATCTTTTTATAATGTTGTTAATATTTCCTATTTAATTCAGAAAACGAAAAATTAAATACTTTAAGTAAAATTCCTTACTAAGTTATCAACATTAACTAACTAATAAAAGTAATTCTTAAAGATGAATTAAAAAATATAAATTTTCTATTAGCGATGTATGGGGTATCTCAAGAAAAAAATGGTATTTCTGTATATGTATATCCCTTATGTAGCTAACAATGAATACAAGGGCGCCCACAGGATTTTTTCCGGAGGGGAGGGGGGGGATGGAGGCAACATAGAAGGGCAGTGTAAAAAAGTCTGTAAAAGTTGTACTTTATATTGTGAAATTATATAAAATGAATATAAGTAGGTATATATAAGTAATTAGTTAAAATAATTTTTTAGTCCCCCTGAGGAAAAAAAAGTTCTTTGACTTGAATTTAAATAAAGATACGATATTATAATTACAAAGAATAATTTTTTTTTAATTTAAGTTAAAACGTTTTAGTGACCAAATTTTGTAAATTTCACAAAAAAATCGTTGAAAGTGAAAAATAAACATTAGCATGCAGTCAAAATTTTAATAATAAATTTCAAGATTTTTTAAGAAAATTTTGGAACAGATTTCTGCATTAGAACGTTGGATACATGGATGTGATAACAAACAGTAATTTGCTAGTTAAGGAAAAGTAATAACATTTTTGGTTCATCTATTGGATCAAACTTATTCAATCTGTCTGATAATTGTAAATACCTAGCACATCACAATTTGGCCATTTTTTTATCTAAAAATAATTGTTTTTCTTTGAAGTGAAATCCCAGCCACTGCCAGCAACTTCTCGATGGGATCTCCTGCTAAAGCATGTGACAGGTCTTACTGTCGTCTTCCCAAATGCTTCTGTTCGACGAATAAGAAAATGCCAGGTAATTCTTATACAATTTTATTATTATTATTATTATTATCAACATGACGAGAATTTGATCCTTTAAATTTGATTAGTTACAGAGGTTATTGTTCCACTGAAGAATAACAATTACCTCACTGTTATGAGTCGTTCTTTCCGGTTTTATGAATACTTATTGGATTTGTTTTAAAAAAAGAATTGAAGAAAAAAAAATTAAGGAAAACCGTGCTTTATACTCATAAAATAATTTAAAGAAAAAGTTAAACTCAAAAACCTATTTTGATCAAACTGGATTTTTTTTTTCTTTTAAAAAAAATTGAAAAAAAAAATTAAGACGATTGTTATTACATTTGTACGGTACCTAGATGTTTTTTCCGATTTTTTTACTTAAGCGAAAGCCTCTGTGAAAGCAGTGGAAAGCTGAGGATTTTATAAATTTCTGTTATAATTGAAGGATACTGAATTATAGTAAATTATTAAAACACTGAACGTGCTTCCTAAATGGGTTTCAGACTAAACTGTCTGTAGGAAAATTAAGGTTGATGTTCAGTGCTATTAAAAAATTTAAATGCATCTGATAATATATCAAGTTTAAAATTTTATCGGACTATCAACAAAGTTCCTCACGACACATTTTCTACAGTTATGGCTGTATTTCTATTAAAAATACATTGAAGCCCAGAATTAGTTCGTTTGTTCCTAGTACTCTTCTGAAAGTTGAAGTGATCAGATCAATTCTTCAAACCTAATTATTATTATTTATTATTATTGTTGTTGTTGTTGTTGTTATTGAATGAAAGAAAATATAGAACCATTAGCAAAAATATAGGTTTGATGAATCTTTAGCTTTATTTTACATTTTTTCGCATTTTTCACGCTCCCAGAAATATCTTTGGATATCTCGCATGTTGCTATTACATGATTCTAAGTTTACGAACTAACTGCTTAAAAAAAAACAAAAAAAAAACACTCATGTTGATTATTTCAATTGTTTTCTCAGATTGATGTCTCAGTTTAAAGAAATTTTTTTAGTCTGCTGAGGTTATTAATTTGCAAAAACACCTCAAACGGGACTACACTGAGCTTATTTATACAAATAAATAAAATATTTTTTTTTATTATTTTCCCTGGTTGGAGATATTTAATTTCACTTATCAGTAATTGATCCTTTCCATTTTTACCTAATTTTGTATTGGATGTTAGTCGAGCTGAGAATGGTAAGTAATTAATTTCGGTACTAAGAATTACATCCACGCCACACTATGTTTGAAAGCAATTACTGTATTACTATAATTATCAAAGAAGTGGGTGTCAACAACATGAAAAATCTGCGTCTCATTATTGTTATTATTATTATTATTATTATTATTATTGTTGTTGTTGTTGTTGTTGTTCCTTACTATTTACTTGTTGTTGTTTGTTTGTTTTTTTTTGTTTTTTATTTTAAAAAGTTGTGCAGGTACATTGACGTTCAGGCGTATCTCGTGCGCAAGGCGACGGCCTCGCATGAGGCAGATACGTCAGAACCTGGGTTCAAATCCCGGCGAGGCTGTTTGTGAAAAATTTATTTCCTGTGTTTGTCTGCTTGCTTCTTCTTCTTCTTTCTCTTCCGGTCTGAATTTATTCCTTAATGATTTCCTGAGGAAGGTAACGGGAAACCATCTCAGTATTTTTCCCTAGAAATTCTATGGATTCTTCTAGGGGTTCGCCATCTTGGGAACACTAGAGATCCATAGAACACGGATTTTCGGCTACGAAGATCACACTTTGGTGCGAACCACCCGCAACAAATAATACATTTAGCCAAATATTATCCTATTCTAAATCAACAACGCCTCTTGTGATATAGATATGTTAAGAACGACCGTTTTCTGTTAATGTGACATTTTATATTTGAATTTTAGCAAACGAAGCAGGGTTTCAAGATTTGACAATTATTATTTTGTATGCTTGTAATTGCTAGGTGCTACATATCTAACAAGACACAGTGCCAAGATTGGGTTAAAAATGTTCAGTGGTCTTAATCTAATGTTCTTATGATACTACAGGTGTTTAAAACGATGGTTTTTGCATTCTGTAAAGAATGATGAAAGAAATATTTAAGATATTATTTCCGTTGCAGATATCACAAACCTTAAATTTTAAGTTGCTACATTTGCTCAGCCATTTTTATTAATTCAATTGACCATTCAATTAATGGTCTTAACTGCTCATTATTAGGCATACTGAAGATTAGCAGTTGATATAACTTTAATTAGTCTGTAAATACCATTTTATAATATTTTTCTTTCTTTCTTTGATGATTGCACACCTACTGGCGAAAGAGTAACACAGAAGAAAGAAGGAAACATCCAAGTCCACTTCGGATTCGTGTATTTTAGCAGCCGAAGTGGATTTTTTAAATCTTGGTGCAGTTCTTGACATTCAAACGTTCAAATTATTCATTGACCGTTCACTTATCAGCGATTAGACAGTTAAGGACAGATATTGTATTGTCAAAAACACAAAAAACTGCCGAACTCATCGATATTGCTGTGTTCTGAAGAGTAATGTAGGGAAAGTTCACATGGTAAAATTAGCAAGTATCAGAAGTTACGATAAGACGTAGGATATCAGGCACAGAAATTCAATCGAAAATGTGGCTCAACAACTTCAGAAATTTCGGATTTTCCATCAACTACCATTTATTCAAAGGGAATTTTGTTGGTTAAGTTTCAGAGGGTCAGTAATTTGTTGGATAGCTATCGTAAATGTAAAGGTCTAGTTTGGAATTTTTCTCGCATTGTATATAATCAAATGTATTATATTTGCAATTAATGGTATTCAGCTGATCACTTGGAATAGAACGAGCCAAAATTGCCTTCTCACGTTTTTTAAATCTATTTATTAAATGATTTATTGAAATATGAGTTCTGAACTCTTTAATAAAAAAATATGAGGACAGTTATGTAATAATAATAATAAATATATATGTTTAATTTTTTTTATTAATATATAAGGAAGCTCAGTACAGTTCCGTTAGGGAAATGTCCCTAATAATAATAATTATAATTTTCACTTCAAGTTTCGCTTTAGATAAAGAACGAGGGAGAAAAAAAGGCTTGGTTATAAACAGTTAGAAGTCATTCATACTGAAAACATTAAATCAAATTCAAAACATTAGTGAAACAAATTTTGCTATTAGAAGTTTCGTATAAACTAAAGAAAATGTAAAACTTACAAATGCTAGGCCAATCCTCATCTGTATCTCTTTCTATTTCAGTACTTTATTTTTTTTTATTAGTATTTAACGCTCCGATAAATCAACTAATAATAATAATAAAAAATATTTACGTACAATTTCCAAAATAACATTTTTTTTTCTTTACAAGTTTGCTCCCATTCTCATCTCCTCCTGAGAAAATTGAAGAAAGAATTTAAAAAAAAGTGGTTTTGATTTCATTTTGGATTTTGAGGCTGATTTAAAGTTATTATTTGCTTTTATAATATCATATTTTATAAAAATTCGAATGTCAAAGGTTTTATAATAAAACATATTATGAGCTACTTCTGGGAGTGAAAGTATGGATTTTAAAGATCTATATAATGATTTATACATTATATATATTTGCATTGCTTCATTCTACATTACTGAATTCTTATCATAATTTAAATTTCAGTACGATTTCAATTTAGAAATCTTTGCTGTACTTAACAATTCTTTTATCGATTTTAATTTTAATAAGTTTAAGCTTCTTAATAAAAATCTTAATAAAGTTTAACTAAAATACTACTGTATATATGCTCATTTGTACAGTAATCAGTAATCTATACATTCTTTTTTGTAATATAATTGTAAATTTTAGTTTAATTGTAATTATGCAGACTTTTTAATTTAAGTTTGTGATAGAATAAAACATTCTCGATTTATCAAAATTAATTTCAGATGAGAATCAGCAGACGTTTCTTACAATGTTTTAAAATTACAATTTGTTCATAAATTTTTATTATTGAATTCACTGGCGTTTAGCTGTTTTTTGCATTATTCAAAATAAAATTCAGATCTTCAGATGCAATTATTGCAGCAATGAAAGCCTTATAAAAAAAATAGACAAAAATTAAAACGGAATAATATGGCTAATTCCACAAATCTGAAAAAAAAACAGCCTAAAGAGAATTAACAGTGAACTCAAAGTGAAATCTTCAGTTAAATTGTTTAAGTGGCATTAATAACAGAATGATAGCGTTGAAATCATCCTGGATAGCTGAGACGCTGAAGATAATGTTTTTATAGGACAGCTGTTTCGCAAATATTAATGCTTACCATGTAAACTTAGTCAATATTCCACGCCATACAAGTGCATAAGTGGATAAGGTAATAATTTAAAATTTAAATAATTTAAAAATTTTAAATAATTAATTTGAAATTTCGATCCAATATAGCAAATTAATAATGATTTTTTGTTTTTGCTTTTTAAATACAGTAAATTTATAGAGCTTAATAATTTGATGAAAAGTTAAAATAAGGCAAAGAATCAGCAGATTACAAGGAAATATCCTCTAAATGCTTTGATCATATTAAAGATATTGAAGATTTTTTTTTTCTTTTTTGGCTATTGGTTATCCAATAAGGAAATCCCTTTTCAAAAAGAAAAAGAAATCTTCCTTTTCTTTGTAGCAAATTTTCCCTATCAACAACGTCAGACTGAAAAAAGGTAGCTGAGCGTAGGAGGTGAGTGGAACATCAATGACCTCCATAAACCTCATTGTTTCTGCTACTAAAACAGGTCACGAGCTGATTCAATTTGCTCCGACTGAGACTTCAACATTCCTCTGATTTCAATGGATTCCTCCTCATTGTGTTTTGAATAATTAAAAGATTCCTACAAGTACCTGAGGATGATTTAAATTTTGGAGAAATTCAAAAATAGATTACTGTTTGCAGACACCTGTTATTAATAATTACTAATTAAATAGAAAAAAATACTTAATAATAATAATAATGATGATGATGATGATTATGATTTAGTACATATTCCGTATTAACACAATACATATATATCAGAAGTATTTACATTTTGTGTTAGCAATAATAAAAGTTGGTAGAAATCATTTATTTTGGAGGGGACAATGATGTGTAATTTTTTTTAGTAGCTTTTCAATAAATAACTTTTTCTTCTTTAGTTTTTTGTGACTGAAAAAAAAAAAATCTCCATTTAATACCAATTTTCTTCATAAAGTTAGTATTAAATAAAAAGATTAAAAAGAAAAATTTGGCATAACTTTTTTTCTACTGAATTTGGATAAAACTTGAATGATATTTTTTGCTCAAATTCGAAATTATATTGACTGAGCTTTATATAATAACGATAACAATTTTGCAGTCAAACATACGACAGGTATTTAGTAACATCTCGTAGAATATTGATGGATCCGGACTTATATCAAAATATAAAACTAAGTGAATAAATAATTTTTATTTTAAATTTTATGAATATAAAGATGGCATTACATAAATCTCAAAACAAGTGAAAAGTGATATTAAACTTGTAAACTAAAGAACTAAAAATAAAAAAAAAAAACGATATTTACAATATATTTATTTATTTATTTATTTTTTTATTTACTTATTTATTTTATCAATTTGGATAAATGTAAACTAATCTGTGCAGCAGATATATAAAGATAAAATGACTTTTCTATTATTGTTATTGCCATTAATTTTGCTTCTCTAAACTGCATTGTAAAGCAATTTAATCAAGGTTATTAATGAAACCCATAGCAATCGACACAGCCTGTTAAAACACTGGTCTGTCAGGGAACTGGACTTACAATTCGAAATCAGTCTGACGTCCTCCGCCATAACATCGTGAACAAATATCCATTTTACAGAGGAATGGTTGAACCTTAACTCCCGTATGAGAAGAACTATCCTGAGAAAATCCCCGATCTCCCAGGGACTGAACTCGGCTATCTCAGCCAACAGTTCAGCGTTAATTTCACTGAACCACCAATCCCACAAAAATGGAATAGTCATCTAAAACATTTATGTCTAGATTTAATATAAAAAAATACATCTTCAGATTTATAATTTTATTACTTTTCCAGTGGGCGCGGTAGCCGAGTGGGTAAGGGCGCTTGGCTGCGGGTTGGAGGTAGCGGGTTCGATTCCCGACCTCGGCGGAGGACGGGAATTTTTCCACGCTTCTTTCTCCTCCAAACGGGCCCTAGGGTCTACCCAGCCGTCTATAGAATGGGTACCGGGTTTCTTTCCCGGGAGTTAAAGGCGGCGAGCGACTGGCCGACCCCCGTCCTCAACTTTGTCCCGTAGGTTCTGATCTCTGGAGCCTACCCTCCAGTTGCATTGCGCGGTCCTCTGGGCCTGATCGCAACTTTAACTTTAACTTATTACTTTTCCAGTATGGGTACGCCAGTTTGCGATCTCGTGCAGTAATATCGTGAAATACATTATTTAGGAATTTAAACTTACAGCTTCCTTACCTTAGCCATTACAAAAAAAAAAAATTACTAAGAATATCATTTTATCAAGAGATAAAAAAAAAACACAAATTAATTGTTCCGATCAGATTTTTTTTTTTATCCTCAATTACTCCCCATAAATTATTTCCTGAGCTTAATGATTTCGAGGATTTTGAAAATCATCTGATACAGACAATGCTTCTAAATCATTTTATGTTAAGCATTCAGTTCTCGGAAACCACTTGGCGAAATTACGAGTTCAGTACTAACTAGAGTGACCTTCGTAAACGTGCGCCGCATCACCTTTAAATCATTTAACTATCAAGTGCTGCCACCTAGACGTGATTTCCAAATGACTAAAAGGTCTGTTCTTGCCTTCCAGCTTCGAATGTCCTTTAGCGAATTTCTCAATCCAGTTGTAAACATTTTGATGTAACAGTTTTTGCCATTCAAAGGATTCCTTTGCCTCAGGTCCTTTCGCCTACAAAAAATAAACCACGAACGACGCTCTGTCTAATCTGCTGAAGTACAGTCGCCATATTTAAGTATTAAGAGATAATTATCACTTCTTTATTTATAGAGTCTGTGTCTATTGTCGAAATCTGAACATGCTTCATAAGTGAATTTGGTTCTGTGTGCATTACAATTTACTGATTTCCCTCCACTGATTTGTTTAGATGAATAAATATATATTTTTAAAATATTTAGTTATTTATATATTCATCATGTATATTCTAAGTATAAAAAAAGTATCAAAAAAGCAAAAAAAATCACAGCCCCATCACATAACCTTTTATTTAAATGTAAACATTAATTAAAATGATGTAAGTCATTCACATTCTCTAATAATAAAATTCAAGTTTTGTTAGCTTTTTCCGTAATAAAAAAATCAATGTATTTTTAGATGATCTAATAATAACATTTTAAAATATGTTTTACTCGATAATGAACTTTTGAACCATTTCTTTTAATTTTGAGTTATTTTGACTGAGGGCTGGAGGAGACGGGTTCGATCCCCAGCCAGGCTGAAGATTTTTCCTTGTTTCTTACTCTCAGGTTAACCAGTCTTGTATAACATACAGATAAAAGACGAGCGATCAGCTTAGTCATATCGCGAGATTTATATTGCCGTGGTCCCTTGGTCCTACTAAGACCTACTGTGAAATCCTTTTAACTTTAGAACTTACAGCTAAGTTATTCAGCGGCTTCTAATTTACAAATTTTTATGAGTAGGCTAAAATTTAAAAATAAACATTCTCTTCTCTCTTAAGTTATTTATTTATTTATTTATTTATTTGCCTCATTTCTCTGAGACATACAAAACAAATGCATTTAAACATTAATCCAATGGCTTTTCAAATTATTGCTAGCTAACAGTTGCAAAAGATAGTTACATCAAAAATAATATATTTAGGAATTACAATATGTATTAATCACTGTCCTAAATTTTGATAGTCAATCACTAGGATTAACAAAGAACTATTGAGAAGTATTAATCAGATAAAGAAAAACATAAGGAAACGCAGATTTGGATGGATTGAACAATAAACAATGTAAGAAAGGGGTTTCATTGTACATGTGAAACTATAGCGACCTGTACATGTTTCATTTTCGGCTACTTCCTCTGCGACAGAAAGTGACCGCAGACCTGAACACGTACTTTTCCCTACCTCTACAATTCATAACGGTTCCAACAAGGTATGACTCATGTCTGTCCAACTTGTAGTTTGGGCTGTAGAGTTGTTAACAGACGGACGGACACAGAGAACGGAAGACTTTCTCCTTCCCTTTACACTTCCCAGTATGGGATCACTAAATAAAGATGAAATCCCTAAAACCAACAACATTCACGCGGGAAATGAGTGAATTAAGATTGAGATATTTGTTTTGTTTTAATTTGAATCAGATTCAGCAAATTCTCAAATAATGATTAAATGGTGATTCCAGTTTTTGAACAACACTATTTATAATGTACGAAACGAGAAAATACTTTTAAATAAGAAAACTTTTTGAAAAGAACAGTGGAAAATTAACGGACACTGAATAATGAATTATTTAATGTTATTTTGCATTAATCACAGTTGTTGCAAAATAACAACTAAATTTCAATTTTCTTAATTTTACTTTGATTTCTGATAAGCCACACACTTATGTTCAAGTTAATTCTATACAAAAGCAAAATAGATTTGCGAAATTTATTATCCACTGAAGTGAAGATACAGGAAACTTCACTGCAGGAAATCCAAATAACAGAGGAATTTAGCCATCCTTTGTGTCTACATCCATGATTTCGTCCTTGGGTTCTTAGTTGACCTTGACAAAGATTTTTCTGGTTGGAATAAGACAATTGGTTACATTTCTTCTTTTTTTATGTACTCAAATAGTTAGTACATTTTATAGAATATCTCGATATTTCATAAGGAAAAAAAAATCAAGTCATGAATTATTAAAGCATACAAGTTTCTGTTAAAATTAATATTTTAACAATAATTAATATTGAACATTTTCCTTGTACATGTAAGGAAAATTCCTTTTTGTTAAGAAACTTACCGCACGTTAAAAGTTAAAATATTAATAAATATACAAGTAGTTATATTTCTTAATATTTAAACTTTTTAAGAAAAATAATAAAAAAAAAGAATTCACTATTTTTGAAATAAATTTTCATATTTAGACGTTGGATATTAATTCCTAATATACATAATAACTAATATGAAATATTTTATTCGAGTAGAAAGTAAAGTACAATAGACCTTAGGTCGCGGTGCTAGATATATTTACCACCCATCTTCTTCAAATGATAAATATTCATTAGTGCAATATTTGGCTTTATAGAATAAAAAATTGATACAAACATACCGAAATTGTGAATCGGTAAAATATATACAAAAGGAAATGGACCCGGCCAAGTGGTAAAGCGCTTGAATGCGGGTTGGAGGAGCCGGGTTCAGTCCCCGAACCGGCGGAGATCGGGGATTCCACGCTGAATTCTTCTCCAGACGGATCCGAGGGATCACCCAGCCCTTTTCAGAATGGGCACCGGGTTTTCTTTCTCAGGGATACAGGCGGGAGAGCGTTAGGATGACCAACCATCCTCATCTAAGTCCTGGGTTATTGAAACGTTAGGAGCCTTACCTCATTGCTCCCCCTCGGCCATCATGGGATCCCGGGGTCTAAACCAATGTCGATTTTACAATAGGAAAGTGAGGGTCATCAAATAAGTCACTCTGTTTGTAAGACTGTATCCTCTCTTATAATTTTTAAACACCTGGATAGATCTTGTTATGCTTATTTAAATAAAAGGAACAATCTAACTGTTATATTTAAAATCTTTTCCAAATGGATCCTTGTCAAGAAATGAGTAGGAAAAGAGATAAAAATTCCCACGCAAAACAATTAGAATCTAAGCAAAGGATTCCTATCCTATTTCTGTTAATATCTCATTGAATTAAACGATGAATATTAAATCCTTCATCCATTCCCGCATGGTTTCATTAAAATTAATCCGATTTAGACAATTTTAGGAAATAATGCGGATTTAATTCTTTTTTTCTTTTTTCTTTTCAGAAAAAGGAAATTTGTACTCTTTGTAATCAGTACATATTATTCGTATATGTACAGGGTGACTGGTAAGTCGACGTATTCCTTTCATAGGCTGATAGTAGAGCTCATTTGCAACTTTGGTTTACCGTAATATCCATTATGTGATAAAAATATGATAAAAATACAAGAGCTAAAACCTACACTTGCTGTAAAAACCTTCAACCCAATCGTACATTCCAAGTGCATTTATTTCTGAAATTTGATAAAAACATAAATGTACAGATGAATTTAAAAACTTCCCTGAGTATAGAATTAAAGATAGTTCTTAAATCTTTCTACCTCATTCGAAAGGTAATAAAACGGAAGTTTTTAAAGTTATTTTTAAAGTTATATGTTTTTATCAAATTTCAGAAATAAATCCACCTGAATTGAGTTGAAGGTTTTTACAGCAAGTGTAGGTAATTTTTATCATATGGAAGTTGTTAAAATACAGTTTGCTACATTAGCTGTATTACTGTTTAAACTAACTATGGAAACGGAAATACGTATTACAAAAAAAAGGCTTGATTCTATTTGCTATTCTTCTATTTTCTATTTCTTTTCTATTGAGTTTTGCACAATGAATATTTTAATTAAATCCATTGCAAATGAGCTCTACTATCACGCCCTGGAAGGAATACGTCCAGTCAACCTGTATAATTTGAAGATAAAATTCGGCTTTTCGCTTTTGTTCTTTTTAAGGCTTAAAAAAAAATTAAAGAAAAAAATAAATAAGAGATTTTAAGGAAAGTAGGTTTTATGTTCTTTCGAACTTCTTCTTTGATTTAAAGTAAGTTGAAATTTATTAGCTTTCAAAAAAGAATGATTGTTTGATCTTTATACTTTGTGTAATTACTATAATGAATACACTAAATGTTAGATAAGAAATGATCCATTTTTTTAGTATATACTGAATCGTAGGAAAATAAGAGGGCGTTATGCAATATATTCCGAAAAATTTATTCTTTATTTTCTATGTCTTTACCTACCTGTTTAACTCTGCTTCTATTTTTATGAAAAACTTACACTCATATCGCATAGACAAATCAAAGAGATTGTAGAGATTATCGTAATAAGAAAAAAACAAACAAGAGAAATACTTATATATTCACATCCTTAGATATACATAAGATATACACGGGCTATAAATATATAGTCCGTGGTATTCGCGCTAGTGTCGCTAGGATATATTGTAAGTACTTGATATTAACAGCATTCACAAAAATTTCTACTGGGTAGTGGCTGTTATACTGCAAATCTAATGCATAAATCATAGTAGGTTTTTATGTAATCCTATTGTAAATTGTTTGGAAAATATTAACCTCTATTTAAATAATATATAATTTATATTTATTAATAAGTAAAAATTATAAATATGATTACACATAAGTTTTATTTACTTGTAAAACAATACGGGCGTCTTATTTATTATATATTGTATGTTCTGTATAATTTTATTTTTTATAAACATCTACTTAGACTCAAAGTCTTTATAAAAATAAAATAGATTGGTACAATAAAAACACTCTTTAACAAGTACTTTGGGAAATTTATTTTGTTTAGGTGAATAACTACGAAATCTGAAAAATTTACATTGATTTCATAAAATACCTAAGTTAATTGAACTTTTGTAACTTAAATTTAAGCTGTTTTATTAAATCTTTCAAATTCGGATAAAATATCCCCTCATATGACATGAAACGAGCACTACACTAACTTTATAGCACTAATTCTTCACCTACTAAAATTAAATTTCAAAATTTATTTAATTTAATCATTGGAAAATATATAAAAATTCCTTATTTTCAAATTTTTTAATATAATCTTTAAATATATAAAAATATTGTTATTCATTTAGATAATTCATCATATCTAAAATTTCAGTTAGTTGTAATTTATCATTCAAGTAGAAACCAATAACAAAATAAAAAAGTATTTTTTTCCTGACACAGTTTCCAAGTTCTTCTTCTCTCTTTGCAGCCACTCAACCATATGTCTCTGTGCGATCTATGCTCTCCTGAAAACCAATTTAACTAACTAAAAAAATTGTAGGTCATTAAATTTCTCACAGTACAATTTACGAGTTGTAGCAAGTTAAAAAAATATAAACAAAGGAAAAAGTTCTAAATTATTCTAAGTGAAAATTACCAAGCAAATTTAAAAAAAAAAAAAAAAGATATGTATCCAAAGACTTCTATTTTGAACCACAGAAATTTCGCGAAAA
>JAFIDM010103203.1:2431-16054 GCA_023159025.1 Thereuonema tuberculata | reverse complement strand
AAAAATTTCAGATTTACGACAAACTATTTTACCTTTGTTATTACAAATATATATTTTAAATCCAACACCAAAACTATTTACAGTAAATATTAATGATTCATACTTTTTTTTAGGTCTATAAAAGAGGGAAAAGAATGTCTTCTTGATTTAAACCCTAGACATTACTGTATCAAAAAGAGTGCAATTGCGATTAAAAATATAATTGACCTATTCTATAATATTACAACAGAAACAATTGAAGAACTTTGCACAGAAAGAAAATTAATGGAAGGTTAGTAATTTACGAAATAATCTTTATTTATTAGTAACAAATTTAAAAATTTTGTAGGTATGCATAACAACTAATTTAAATATGTGCGATTTTTTGTGGAAATTTACGACTTAATTATTTAAGATTTCTTATTTTTTTTGACACAGAAATTGAATAAAAATAGCTTTTTTTCATATGGGTAGTTCTGATTGTATTATATTCAGATTATAAGCTATGACTATTGAGGTCTGACTTCAGGACTACGTATTATTGAAATTCTGTTTCTTTCAAATTACTCAGTAACTTCATTTAATATTGATTTGCTACTATTTGAAATAAGTTATATTTAACTATATCCAGTATTCAGGCATTAGCAATTAAAATTCAAGTAGTGTTAAATCTAAACAATCAGTTTGAGAGTCTGTAAATAGAATAAAAGCTCAACAAAAGAAATAATTCTGCAAAACGGCAGTCGTCGAAAAGCTGCAAGATTATCATAAAGTAAACAAATTAGGATAGGGAGATTTATTAGGGTAGAATGATGTTTGACATGAAAATATTATTTTTATGAAAGATTTATTGGTATATTTGTACTATCGGTAAGGAAAATAGAAATAGAGAATTTTCATGCAATCTCCGATTTACTACACATTATGCAATATGCTATAAAACAATACGCAAACCTGTTCAACAAAAAAAGAACTTTAGAAGGTGATAACTGATCTTCCAGTTGGGTGGATAGTTGTCTTGAAATGCCAAAGCCGCTAAACACTTGTGTGGCATGTAATGAAGACCTTATCGTTGAAATTTTCGAAGTATCTTCTCGACTTAGAACTCTTTTTTCCAGTTCACGTATAGCTTGTACAGCTGAAGTGCATTTGTGAAGTCCATCCCAGCAATGCTAAATGGGATTTTAAATTTGGGGAGCATGTTGGCCTCTTCGCAAGCTTCATTCCATATTCTTCAAGCTTATTGTCTACTAGTCGAGTTCTGAGGTCTATTAATATCGCCATGAAAAGGAACGAATCACCGATGGTTGCAGCGTATGGCGTGGCATTACGTATGAGAATATCGTCTTTGTCTTTTGGCAGTCCGACTGTGGTTTCAGATGATGAAGAGGTCCTTAAACTCACCTACACTTACGCCTGCCCATATTATCAAACCATGTCCTCCGTAATGTGATGTTTTCTGCCCAAAAGCTGGGATATTTCGTATCTGCCGGACTCCCTCCAGATAGGAAATCTTAAAATTTTCAGACTCCAGACTGAATCTAGGCTCGTCAGAAAAGAAGTTGATTCTGGAATGACAAGTTTCTAGGGGCCGTACAGTGTCGCGCCATTAACGAAACGCCTACCATTGTTCTACGCTCACAAAGACCACCTTCGCGAAAGCGATTTTGGATAGCTTACATTTGGCACCTGCATGTTTTTGCCACGAGCAACTACGTTTAAGTTGTATAAATTGTGGTTGGCTTTAAAGAACAGATAATGGTTATCCTTTGCTGTAAATTGCAGGTGGACGGCCTTTAACTTGCCTCTTCAAACGTTTCCTGTATCCTTAAATCGATTCCTCTGTAGGGAAACGACACAGGAAAGTTCAAGAGCTTTTGCAGTTCCGGCTGTGTCCTACATACTTCCAGCAAGGCAATAGTTCTCCATGCTGTTGATCCTGTAAATCATGTTGAAATATTGTTGGAAAAGAAGACTGAAAGAAAGAAAGAAGAAACGAAATATATAGGTTATGCGGCCTCCTGGAAAACCTTACATCCTAATCTGTGATTTATGCATTCTTATATTTCAGATGATAATTAGCTTTAATCTGCTGTCTACATCATAGTCGATTTGCGTTTCTAACGTTTCGGTATAATATCAGTTTAATGCTTCCGTATATACTTTGACCATTGTAATTTGAGTGATGTATGGATTCAATTTTATTCTGTGTTTTCGACAATAAAAATGAAAGTGATATTCTAAAATAAGTTCAACAATTAGCCCTTCTAGCCCTCATTTTGAAATATCACTCATAAAAATGCTACTAATACTTTTAATTCTGAAAATTCAATATGTCCTTGATAAGAAATCAAATTATTTGGGAGTTCTTAAAAGGTAATATGGATGAATAAGATTACCGCTATTATGAGTTAAATTTCCAGACATTAAAAAAAGAAATCATATCTAACTAAAATTTCACACTTTTGAAATCAACGAATATCTGAACGTATAGAGGATTCAAATTCAAAATTTACAAATATTAGTGGAAGTGGTACGACAGTCAACCAATAACAATTGCAATCACATAAACTTCAACTAAAAGAGAATGAGAAAAAATAGCATGAAGTGAAAATTTCAGAATTTGCGAAGTCTAAGATCAGCTACTGCGATCATTACAGTTAATAGCTTCTGGTTCATTCTGTAATGATGATTAAGAAATTTATTTAGAATTTATTTAGAATTCTTAATTTTCTTTATGTCTACAGCCATATTTGAGTTTTGCAGGGAAATATATAAATCTTCTGAGTCTAACAGCATTGATTTTCTCCATTTTGTAAAATTATCTCTGTAAAATTGAAAATAGAAACTAATCTTCATCTAAATATTCAACAAATTTGTTATAAAAGAAAAGGTAATGATAAAAATTTAATAGCCTGATAATATGATAGTCGAACTTATAATTCTTCAGTATATATTAAATAGTTTGTCCCATTTGTCAATGCTATATAACATCAAAATGTGGGCTGAAGCAGCATCCTTCATTCAAAGGTTGAGTTTAGAAGTTCTATCCAGGTTATTTCTCAAGGTGGTAAGATTTACTCGAGCCCTTGGGGATAAAACGGAACAGGTTTTCTTAAACTAGATTGAAGACAAAATGAGATCTTTGCTGACCACAAATTCCGTCAAATATTTTTTCTGTCCAAAGAAATCTCTGTCGGATTGTCCGAAGAACATGTAAAGGAAAAAATATTATGTAAGTAATATCAATGGAAACACCTATACCTGCATTTAGGAAAATGGCTAAATATACGTATATACATCCCAATATATTTTGGGAATTGAATCCAAAAGTAAACATAATTTGTTCGTTTGTTACTTTTCAAACTTTCTCCATCGATGAATTGGTTTCTTCATCACACTCTTTGACTTTAAGTTTTTCATGTTTTTTTTTTTTATTATTATTTTTCTTTTGCTTCGTTATAACTTCATAATAATTGCATATAAATTTGAAATTTTTAAAGAAAGATCCACTTTTTTAAAACTTTTATATCACTTAGAAATTGTTTATGATGGCTTATGGCATAGAAATTGCTTCCGGACCTGGATGAAGGATATTGGACATTGTATTGTTGCCGATATTAATGGTGGTGAAGAATGCAAGTAAGTAAACTTTGTTTTCCCAAAACGCTAAGCAAACACCTATGATCATCGTAAGATAATTATTAGGAGAGTTCTGTATTCAATTATTACAAAATATATGTTTCAGAAGAGAAAATTTACTTTCTTATATTCATTAATAAAGATAAAATTTTGAAACAATTTGGTCTTTCGAACAAAGATACTACTGCCATCAATACAGTAGATAAAAACCACAAACATAAATTACAGAAATGATGGTAGAAATGCTTTACATTTCATAGGTTCCGAACAAAGTAAAAGAGGGAGGATTAGAAGGTAACAAGGACATAACATTTTTAGAAAAAAATTCCTTCTCCTATATTTTAATTTTTATATGAAATAGATATCAATTTAACCATTTTTGCTTTCATTCAAAAATTTTTAAACAAATATAAAGAGGGGTTACTTAGACCCCAATCTCTTTTTATAAAGAAATTTTTTTCTGAGAATGTTCCGAACCATTTGATTTAGTTTTCATTTTGTAAATATAATCACCTTTTAATTTTGTTTTATTAATTTTATAAATAATGCTCTTACTTATTTTTTGTTTTATTCCGATAAAGTTATGAAGTTCTTATTCCTTTCGTTAAAAATTTCACATAATTTATCTTTTTCACCCTTTACAGAATCTCAAATGCTGATGAAGACTGTACGGAAAAGAAAGGGAAAACACTAGTTCTTAGATGTGGTGCACACACAAAAGATTTTCAAGATAAAATGATGAAACTCTTACGACCTATTATCCAAAAGTACTATCCCAAATGCCCGATTGAGAGTAAAGGTATTGATGAAAGCAAACGTATTGTTAAGAGAGGCAACAATTCAACAAAGAAGCTTACTTCAGCCCCTGAGATAATTTTTATTTTCACTGCAGTCATTACTTTTCTTAATTTTTGTGGAAACCGTTAGCCGTGGACTGATTAAAGAAATAATTTCAAGTACTAGAACTTAATTAGAAAGTAGTTTGTTAACATAACATCTGAGATATTACAGCCAGGACTATTCAATTAAGTTAATCTGTATAGGTTAAAAAGTGAATTTAGTCAAACAAAATATTCTAGATTACTTTTGTTTAATAAGATAAAGCTTATTTTACTTTTTTTCTTACTGGATAACTCGTTTTGGAATATTATTAGTAATCATTTAGCAAATTGCCAATAAATAATTATCTCATCATAACAATTTGGCATATTATAATTTGATTTCAATACTATTAACTAATTTTTTAAAGTTTTTTTTTTAAGACAATAGCCTTTTTTTTTATAGAACCCATTGGGAAATTGTAATAGCAATGTACAGTAATCAATTTTTTTAGTAAAACTAAGCCACCTTGATCACTCAAATGATCATCTATTCTCCTTCATTTTCATCTAGTGATAGTAAGGATCTATTTATATTAGTCAATGTATTAGTCAATATAATATCTATTTTGTATTATGTTACAGTATATCATGAAAGGGACTCCAGAAAACAGTTGGAAAAGCAATGATCAAATGTTATAATTACAACATAAAACATCAAATTTACTGATTATCTCAAAACAAATTTTTCTAGCAATATTAAGTATAGAAATATACAATAATTGAAATTTATTCAATTATCTCTTTGGTTGTAATTTTTTTTGTGTAGTTATAATGAAATTCAGTGAAATTAAGAAATCAATGAATACATCTTTTTACCTTCGGAGAAATTATCACAAATAATGGACTGTTTCATGAACATGAATTTCTGTCTTTTCAATTAAATTAGCGATTAGATTCGAAAATCTATCGACCATCTCGCTAAGAAACAAAAACTACTAAACGAGAAATTTCCAAACATTTCTATTAATCAAAGAACACTTAAGTCAAATCATTACATAAGGCTGTCATTTATATGAAGAAAAAAAAACAAAAAGATAAAAAGAAAGAATGGATTGCAACATTGTTAGAATAAATAAAAAAAAGATAAATTTTTGGTTTAGACTTGAACTTTCAAACCAAAAAATATTTGCTGGGATAATGTGCAGAACCCTACTATTAAAATTAGGCAGAACGATATAAATTTCATGTGAAATTTTATTTCGGTGTTCTTTAAAATTCTTGGATACAATGAAACTATGTACAATAGTGTTCCTTTGTCTCAGATGTCTTCTTTCGTATATCCAAAAGTTCATTAACTTAATATGCACTGTTATACACTGTCTAATCACGTGCTTGAAAACTTTCTTTTAACGTTACACTTTCTATCTAGTTTACTATCACTAACACAATTTTCTTTACTTTATATATAATAGCAATTCTCTATTAATATTTTTAGTTCACACTTATAATGCTCAACACATTGTTCACTATTTCACTTAAATCATATTATTTACTTTTAATATTATTTAAGATAACGCCTTATCACTTGCATGCTATTCTAAATTATTAATGACTTAATTTTTCACCTTTGTGATATACTGTAAGATTTCACTTCTTAAGCAGATTAATATAAATCCATTCCAATATTAGTATGGAACAATAGCATCTTGATTATTTATCACTGTACTCTCTTGCCCATCCAAAAGGGAAAATATGAAAATTAAAGTACTTACAATACGTCGTAACTATAGTTGTCACCTGCGTTGTTCCACTTAGGGTATCCTATTTCTTGGATGTAATAAATCACGGCGTTGCACTGTTGCACACAATATGATGATTCATAATCACTAACATTATTTAATCCAAATGCACTTTAATTCACACTTTAAATATGACGATCCTCTTTTCGCCATACGATATATTTCCCGGTATTCTTTGGGAAATAATAACAGCTGCTTTGAAAATAACACGCTGAACTTGAACTACTATACTGTTCGTTATCTTCTTTAACTTTACAGCAATACAAAATAATAATTACTTAAAAGTTCGTATCCTTTACGTAACTTCTTTATAAAGATTTGCCTATTGCAAATAATTATCAAATGCCATACTAAACTTGAATTCTTTAATCACTTGAGTTCTCTTTAGTAGAACGGAAAAAAAATATTTTTTTTTTCGAATAAATACTTCGATAGTTAATACCTTGGGTTAGAGTTCTTTATATTTCCTTACTTCGTTTCAGGTAAACACTGCATAAATACCTTTTCACATCTATGACTTCTATTCTTCGAAATATTTAGTATTTCTCAGTTTTTAGTTTGTACCCCTTAGATTTCCTGAGTTCATCTACTTCAGTCGAGTCCACTTTAGTTTTTCACTCGATACAGGGTCCGGAATTAGTCGGTCCTCAAACGCTGATATCTTCGGACGAATATAATTTATTACAGCTTCTTAATATTCTCAAATGCTTCAGTAATTTAGTTTTACCATTTACTTTAGTAATCTTTATTCAATAGTTCATTCACTCTCGACAGCTTATAACATACGACAATTGTTCCACTTCTTGATACTTCGGGTTATTCACTAACTATCCCCTTAGAATAATGTCGTCGGTCCTTCTTCAATAATTTCACTCGACCAAGTTATTGAAAATAATTCAATCTCAAGTAATTCTGACCTCATCTTAAATACATTATTTTCACTACTAATAAATTGCCGCTTCAGTTCTTTACTTAAACTTTGACTTACTTTTGACGGAACCCATTCGTCGATTAATGACTTGCAATCCATAATTTCTCGGTATTGAACGTTCCATTTCGACGTAACCCATTCGTCGTTACAA
Organism: Thereuonema tuberculata; assembly: GCA_023159025.1. NCBI lineage: Eukaryota > Metazoa > Arthropoda > Chilopoda > Scutigeromorpha > Scutigeridae > Thereuonema > Thereuonema tuberculata. Next base: position 8,731 of record JAFIDM010103203.1, on the reverse strand, counting down.
TTAACTTATTCATAACGAATACCTCATCTTGACTCCATGACTCCAATTTTACTGATTGGATTAAGGGACTTTTCCTGTCCTCCCTAACTGAGCGGACTTCACACATTCACTACCTGACATCGAACTCTGGCATCACTCACTAGTCATGTGTTTCTTCAGAGACTTTAAATCTTTTTACGTCATGACTTTTTATAATTTAAATATTTTATAATCTCACCTCATTCACTTCTACTTAACAATAAATTTAAAAAAAAAATTATTTCAAGCATAAATATTTTCAAACTTTATAATCACTCAAACTTAAAATAATTAAATTATTATATCTTGAATAATTTAATATCGGAGCAATATTTATCATTTTTTTCGATAGTAATAAATATTTATTATACCAACAAAAAATTATGAATGTTTTTAGATTTTTTTTATTAAATTGGCAAACAAAATACTGTCGATCAATACTATATATAATAGATAGATCTCAAAAATAGACAACAGCTAATATAGTTGCATCAGTTTCTGATAACATTCTATTAATGTTCGAAATTGTTATCAAACTAACTTCTACCAGAAGATCTTTCACATATTGGATGGAATTATCCGGAATTTCCCTTTAAGAATTCCAATATTTCATAATTCACATATCAAAGGACAGCCTAGTAGCATAGGAGAGCAGACCTCTTCGATGAGAATGGTACCTCATCTCAATTTCGAACAAAGCTCTTTTTAGGTGCGATAAATCAAAGCAATATGCATCTTTATATACAAAGAAAAAATTTACAACTTTATCGAAAAGGCGTTTCAGAATTGAAATACACTTCCAAACTGTACATTTTATAAATATTTTAATTTTTTAATCTCACTTTATAGCGAAGAGATAAACAACTTTTCATAAACAAATTATTTTTAAGATATAACCGAATGATACCTACTTCCTATGATATCACCCACATTTCTTGCAATGTATTTGATTTAAAACATGATTTTCTATAAATGTTAAAAAGAAATTCAAATTCTGATCTTTCCAATCCTTAGCAAGTTTCATTTTCGAAATAATCTCTCAGTGCTGTATGATAATATGGAGATACATCTGCTTGAGAACAATAATAAAATGCTTCTGATATTTATTACAGCATTCTTACACAATGCAATGGAATACTGTCAAAGAATAATAGTAATAACATTGATAGATGATGCTTAACAGACTGAATTGTGATGAGCAGATAATGTGATAAATCAATATGTTTATAATAAAATTTGTAAAAAAAGATCTAGAGACGTCCCATAATGCAAAATGGCTGCAGAATTCTACAATGTCTACCAGAATTATCCAATTGACAGTAAACTGAGCTAAGACATCATTAAATAAATAAAAATGATAAATAGTGACGAACACACGAGAATAAGAGAAAGCAAAAATAGTAACACTCGAATGCAACGAACGTGCAAAATAAAACGGGTTTCGGACATACTTACACGTCGTTTCTTTTAATACCGATTAGGCTGACTACAACAATGGGAACATGGATGTGCACAGAATAATACATAGCTAAAAGATATACAATTACTCTTTTATCTGCACAAAAACAATGAAAGCAGAAGTTTTGATTTAAAATAAGTTTTCATTACCTTTCAATTATTAATTAAACATCGAATAAATTATCTTCAGCTGACAAATATAATGTTATGAATGCATTGCTTTAAAAGCAAATTTTTATTTAGACTTGGAGGATGATCACCACAATATATAATAACGAAATTCAGCTTACAGATTGAAATGAATTAACTAAATAATTTCTTACTTAGGAGAAGGTAAAGAGTACAAAGGCGGTAATAATTAAAGTTGGCCTATCCTGAAGCTGCAACCAATAGTCGGAGTCAGAACAAACGAGAGACACCTTTGAATAGTATGATTTAAAAGGTGCGCTGAATAATTCTGCAAAAAAAAAACCAAAAACAATTACAAAATTGTCCTCTAGAAGGCAGTTTTTGCTACAAGAATGATTAACAACAACAGATTATGGTTTTTTTTATTGTAAAGTGGCACAGCCCTCTATACACAGGCCTGATTTGTTCGTTAGTCTGACGTCAAATTGATGTGATAAAGCCTGAAATCTGAACATACAACAAAAACAAAAACGGAAATCTCATATTCACATAATGCTTCCAGAGAAGAATCGACGGATTCAGCCTAAATTGTTTCCCAATCTCACTTACACTAGTCTGAATTAATTTAAAATAGCATTATTGGATCCAAGGCTTAAATCTATATTACTCATTTGATTTAGACAGATTATGGCCGCGTGGTTGGCGATGTCGCTAATACACTGGCCTCTCACCTCTGTGTACCGAGGTTTGGTTCTCATGTGGGTATCGTTGATGGTGGCGATCCGCGCTGGGCAGGTTTTCCCGGGTTCTGCCATTTCCCCTGCATTTCTCACACCATTCTTTCTCAGTCTTTCTCCTCGTCTGTCCTTATGTCAAGCCACCCACGCTCACCACATTACATTACATTACATTAGACAGAATTATATAATACTCATCGTTAAAAATACAATAAATGAATATGCGATTTACGTTTTTTTGTTTTTATTGTATGTTCATATTTTAGGTTTTACTTAAAATTTGATGTGATGCTAACTGAGAAATCAGGCCTGTTTATATAGGGCTGTGTAAATGGTCCAAATGACATCACAATTGCATATGGCCAATCTTTAGACTAAGAGAAAACAATCTGATTTGCATAGATACCTGGAACGCAGCCGACATCGGGATATAAATAATTGGTGTGAATGAGAACGTGTTAATAGGAATAGCCGTGATGACAATGACTTTACAAGAACGTGCATTGATGGTCAAATTTTATTACGAAGGTCATGGTAATGATGTAGCTGCGATTCGTGAATTTCGTCGGGCTATAAAAGTACACCGTTGAACGATGTCACCACAAGATGTGAGAAAAGTGATGAAATAATCTGAATAAAACGGACCTTCAAGTGTGGAACGTGATAGAGAACGAAAGTGCATCGGTTATCACGTGATTGAAGACGTTGCCACATCAATCGTTCACCAGTCGTTGGAGAATGCTGCAGGTTCAGGTAGTGCCAGTGCCTTACCACGACAATTTCATCTATCCTGGAGCACAAATAGAAAGATCCTGAGAAACTAAATTCATTTTTTACCATACAAGATCAGTCACAGACAAGAAATGCTTCCAGACGACAAGGAGAAGTGACTCACTTTTGCATTGACCTTCCTGGTGAGAATGGAAGTTGTTGATACGTCGTGGCCATGGCACATCCTATAGAGAGACGAAATACACTTTTATTTGAATGGCACTGTAAACACCCAAAATTGCCGGTCAAGGAAAATCCACACGTTTTGTAGGAAATGTCTCTTCATTCGCACAAGCTTACAGTCTACTGTGTCTTCACATTCAACGTATTCCTGACTTCTTTTTTTTTTTTGAAGAAATTACGGACCTGTTAATGGGCCTCAGACATGTTTCGTGACTGAGGCTTGATATCACGACATGCTGCAGTTGAGACAGTCTTGATTCAACATCTTTTATGTAGATGGTGCATCTCCTCATATTGGAAGGTTCGTGCAAACTTTGTTGCGTCAACACTTTACCAATGATTGAGTCAATAGTCGCATGTTCCCTACTGACTGGCCACCACGTTCTCCTGTCCTAACTCCATTCGATTTTTGATTGTGAGATACTTAAAGATGTGCTTCCGGGATACCTAAAGGAGGAATTGAAACATCAGCAGAACTAAAACTCAGTATCACGCTACATGTGCGAACTATCACGGGTGAGCAGACTGTTCATCGTCTGCAACTGACACATTGGTAAGGGGAATAAACTGAGTAATATCACATGAGTTGTCTAAAGGTCTGATACTGTTTGTGTGAAATATGTTTTTGAACATTTTGTTTTCATTTTCCGTTCATGTAGCGGTAAAACGCTCTCTTGCGGACGATCTTATATCATTTTTTTTTTTTTTGCAAACTCGTTTAGACATCTTTTGAATAGTATGTGTAAAACTTTTGTGTCTCTCCGACTATTGGTTGAAGCTGCAGGATGCTCTAAATAGGCCAAGTTTAATTATAACAACCTTATACATTAAGAATTTCAAAATAGCCCTTTTCCTGTTAAGAATAAATTACGAAAATATGATATCAATTATTTATTTTAATCTGAGCTAAGGAGATTCTGAAGTCTGACAATTTCAAAAAGGAGACTTGTTTTTGTGTAATCATAGCAAGTAATTTCTCAATTCAAAGAAGTTTTGGAAGAATTATAGTACTAATAAGAGTACTCCATCTTCTCTGTTAAACTCAAATGTAATCATTTCCAAATAAATTCCAATACTCCAAAACTATTAAGCATAAACCTTCCAGACATAACGCGAACACACTGCTTCCCACCAATATGTAATTGAAGAAGACCTAACGTATAAGTTGTATAAGACGGCTAAATGAAGAAAGGCTAAATGTAGATTGAAAAAATGAAGAGAAACAATATTATAAATTTCTTCCAATATAGAGATATATGTAAATATATGACTAAAACCCCATCTTTTGAACCTAAAATTAAGGTACATAAAGAAGGTTATCCTATTCGACCAGCGATAAATTCATTTGGGTCTCCTTTGCAAGGTTTTGGGAAATTTTTAAATTCTATTCTACAGAAATTCTATTAGGTTTTCCTATGAGTAGTCCCGTCTCCGGGAATATTTGCAATATTTATTTCAAATCGATTGAAGATAATTATATTTTAAAATAAAACAAAGCAATATTTATATATTTAGGATGTGAAGATGATATAATGATTAAATGGGAAGGGATGGAAAAACAATTTTTGAAGTTTTTTTCATAAGTTAATTCGTATCATAAGGATTTGATTTTCACATTGGAAAAGTAGCAAGATGGAAAACTATCAGTTTTAGATGTCTTAATTAAGAATAAAAGCAAGGGTTTTAACATATGAACATTACAATAAGAAATTTTTAAGTAAACATGTATTAAATTTTAGCTCAAAATCTAAATTTGTCCACTAAGAAAGCTAATGCTTTTAATAATTTAAAGAGCATTACAGGTTACACAGAAGACCGTAAGTTATGGAAAAATAAAGTTTCAGATTTGATAAATAAATTATTGATTAACGAATATCGTGAGGGATTTATTAGGACTACGTTTAATAAATTTTTTACGTATAAGAATAGATCTAAAGTGGATAGAGCTAAAGTGGATAAGGTTCAAAAAATTTATATTACAAATATTTAAAATTACCTATTGGATTTAATTTGCACAAAAATATCAAAGAAGTGTGTAAAGAAAATGAAGTTAAACTTATTTATTACAAAGGTAATAAATTATTTAGGAAGAAGATTGGAAACAAAGACATTAAAGATTTACACAAAATGGGGGTTATATATATTTTAAAATATAGTGATTGTCAAGTGTTTTATATTGGAAGTCCGGGCAGATCATTAAAAGAACGTGTACAAGAGCATTTGAGAGCATATAGGAATAATTTGAAATTGGGGTATCGGAATGGGCTGACCATTGTAAAAGGGTTAACCATAATCCTGATCCTTTAATCAAAATTTTGTATGAATCACAAGAGGAATCTGAAAGATTAATTTTAGAATCTTGTTTTATTAATTGGAGTCGTTGTATAAACAAAGATAAATCTTTTAAATTAAACGAAATTTCGTTTGGAATTTTCACAAAATTTATGAGCAACAATGTAAAATTGAAAGAAATACTGCACTTGGTGTAGGTCTGTATTATTTTTATTTTTGTTTTACATGTTTGTATTATTTGATTTTGTTTTTTTTTCACGTTAATTCATGGATGATGTGTTTTAATTTTTTTGTTGTTGTTATTCATGTTTGATTTCGTGCATTTGTTGCTTTATTGTTATTGTTGCCCTTTAATCTTGTGAAGGATTTGTTTGTTGTTGAAGAAATGGAAGATATTTTCTTTTCGTTATGTATGTATAAAAACCTTGAAACAGTTCTTTGATTAAAAGAACGAAATATTGGTGGAAAGCAGTGTTTTCGTGTTATGCTGGAAGATTTATATTTCATCATTTCCAAGTTTGCAGCTATCAACTCTTTTCCTACTTACTATCATAGTCCAGTAACCTTGTCCAAAATATTACTCTGATTCGAAACAAGTTGAAAAAAATAAAATTACTTTTTTATTGAACAGATAGGGCGAAGATGTTTTGTTGTATGTTCCGAAGACATTTTTTGGATTTCTATAAATTTAATGAGTTCAATTGTAACGACT
>JAFIDM010103201.1:0-15100 GCA_023159025.1 Thereuonema tuberculata | reverse complement strand
TCTCCAGTTGGAGCAGAGTGCAGTATCTCGTCGTGGGGCAGCAGCCCGTCCAGGTCTCCAGTTGGAGCAGAGTGCAGTAGCTCGTCGTGGGGCAGCAGCCCATCCAGGTCTCCAGTTGGAGCAGAGTGCAGTAGCTCGTCGTGGGGCAGCAGCCCATCCAGGTCTCCAGTTGGAGCAGAGTGCAGTATCTCGTCGTGGGGCAGCAGCCCGTCCAGGTCTCCAGTTGGAGCAGAGTGCAGTAGCTCGTCGTGGGGCAGCAGCCCATCCAGGTCTCCAGTTGGAGTAGAGAACACGAGAACGTCGCGGGCAACCGCCCAATTAGGAAGGATTCCACTTAGGAGATCGAGTAGCGGAACGACTGCGGGTAACAGCCCGGATAAAGGATCTCCGTGGAGAAGAGAACAGAGCGGAATGTCCAGGGACAACCGCCCTTACAGAGGATCTTCGTTAGGAACGGAGTATACCAGGACGAAGTGGAAAACCGCCCATTCAGAGGATCTCCGTTGGAAGGAGAACAAAGCAGAACGACTTGGACTACAGACAGTGGCCCGGCAACAGAGGATTCAACTGAAGAAGTATGTTCTTATTCGAGTTTGGACAGGAGTCCAGAAGCAAGGCAAACCTTCGGGAGCGATCGTTCGAAATCCAGACGTGGGCAGGTGCCCAGGAGAAGAAACGACCTTTCCGAAGATCGAAGCCGAATCGTCTGCGTGACGTGCAGCTCACTGAAGTATCCCAACCGGGAGAAGGCAGCATCGTTTGGCGCCAGTCCGAGAGACGGTATCCCGTAGTGTACTTGGAAAAGGTCCCGCCAGTATTCCCGACCGGGACGGAGAAGACTTCAGCTGTGAAGCCTGTTAATACCGTAGCGGATGCAGTAGCGTTGGACGGCAACGGGGAAAGTCAACCCCTTGCCGTGTGAAGAAATCCCATCGCCGCAGTGTTGCGAAGAGGCCAGGTCATCATCCGAAGGCAACGGAGATGTCAACCCTTGCCGTAAGGAGTCATCCTATCACCGCAGAGTACCGCAGAGGTTCGGCGAAAGGCCTTAGACGTCGGGGATCGATTTCCGTGACCGCCCTAAAGACGCAGACACCGTGGATTTAACCAGACTTCCCGTCAAAGAAGGAAGACAACGCAGTCAACATCCCATTTGGAGGAAGACAACCCTGTGGGACCGAATATTCGTTATTCTCTTTCGTATTTAACTGTATTCTACCCTAACCGTGTTAATAAATCTCTCTGTTATTTTAGAACCTTTTGTGTTCAAGTCGCATTCCGTTACCCCGCTACCGTCCGTTTGTGCCCGACACAAAACACGGTAGCAATATTACTCTAAATTTTTAACTATTAACTTTTGTTAAGTTTCTTTTCGTTTGTATTAGATTATTAACAAAGTTAATTACTCTACTGTAATTATTACATATTAATTTATTAGCACATACATTACAGGTATTCTTTATTTTTGAATATCTTGTAGGACTGACAAACATTAAAAAAAAAAAATCTTATATTGGCTAATCTGAAGTATTTACTCAAGGTTACTAAAGTATATCAGAATAAAAACAATGTTTGAGTTATTGAGACACAGAGTTAAGAATAGGATAATGGAATTCGCTTCCTCTGATTCAATATTGCTTTATATCATTTTCCGCAAAATTATGTAGGATATGAATTTGTGTGTGTTCAATTGAATATTGAAACTCTGGAAGATTCATTTTGAAACTTCGTTACGTAGTCAAGGGCACGTTTTCATTGAAATCTGTTTAATGGCAAATACAGTACTTCTACATTCTATAGCCCCCGTAGGTGTTTCCAAAAAAAAAGTTTTAATGTCTTGATAATATTTCGTTGTTTGTTTTCAATCCTTTTGTTATAGGGAATAATCAATGGAGACGTCAAGGCAGTGAAACGACAGCTGCGCAAAGTGGTAGACCGAGAAAACTAACTGACCATAGTATTCATTCTTAGTATAATATTCGATCTAAGAGATTCATATGTAAATAAAAAAAATTAACATGAAAAAAATTAATAATTTATAATATCATTATGTTATCGCCGACCTTTTAATTTGAAGATATTTAACATCATGACTATTATATAGTCTTAATGTTATAAAAATATACTTATTTAACTGACAATTCTCAACTTAGGAGTCCATTTGTACTTAGATATAAATAATAGATATCTTATGTTCGAAAGCCTGACGTATTTGATGAATAGATTGGTTCGAATTGTTACAAAAGAGCATCGATTATCCGAAACAATGCAGCAGGGGTTCGGATAACTGATATTTCGGATAGTCGATCATTTACGAAAAAATTCTTCCAGTAACATTTCCGCATACCAAAGCAGTGATGTGTAAAATGTTTGCCTGAAAACCAGTTGCTGACATTTCATTCTTACAAACTAGGGATTTTGTTGGCATTTTCTTCCAATACAGACCAGTTTCGTCTGCGTTAAAGACTTTGGTTCTTTTGTAACCCTCTTATCAATGTTTTTTTTTTTTTTTTTTAAAGACTCTTTTAAAATGTGCAGCTGCTTCAGTAACAGCCGACAATTTTTAATTATTTTTTAAATTTTTATCTACTGGAACGCCTTCGGTTAATCGATATTTCGGTTCATTGGTATTCGGATAATCGATGCTCTACAACAGGGATGCTCAAACAGTCGATCGCGAGAGCTTTTGGAGTCGATCGCGGCAACGTAAACAGGAGATTCCGTTTTTTTTTTTTTGGTTGTTAAATTGGAGATGATGTACGTTTTTTCTTTAGTAGCCAGTCCTAATAGTCGGCCGTCGATCACTTGTCGCCGAAATATTTTATGGTCGATCGCAGACACTACAAGTCTAAGCACCCCTACTCTACAGCATATGAGCACATTACGTTTCACGAAGTCATCAGAGCAAACAGACAGACAAAGTGACTTTATGAGTATCATGTATCTTTCTAGCAATTGGAATAGAAATGCTTATATTTCAAAACAGGAAAAACTTATTTACGATTTTTCAGAGATATAATATGCTTTCAAGGTTATTTAAGATAAAAGGTTGGCTCCGCAGCAAAAACGGTTTCTATTGGCTAACGCAATGACGTCACCTGGATGCAAGGTTCGATTGCAGAGCACTCGGAATTTTAGTGTAATACTCAATAACTATTTCTAAATCAAATTAAAAGTTATGAAGCATTGAAATTTTATCCCGATTTAAATATTATTTTTGTCAATCACTTACGATGATTTAGAAAACAACTGGAAAAAATATTAAGATAAAATGAATTTTAATTTTTTTTTCATCTCTAATCGTAACACAAATTTACTTTCCTTAAAAAATATCTTTGTAAATTTTCATGTATTTAAAAGAGAAAGATTTCATTGACAAAATATCGTATCTAATTAAGAAAAAGTTTCCACTGTTGGGAAATTCAAAGTTTTTTTAGACTTTCAAGAATGTAAATGACCTAAACTCTCTTTCAAAGAAAATGCAGGGATTATTCATTCAAAACTTAACAAAATGAAACTGATGAAAATAATCCAGGTTCTGATCCCTATACTTTTATTTTTTTTTACGATTGACATAAATTAAACTGCGTATCGGAGATGAACTCACAAAATAAAAATCTTTAAAAGTTCACAGACAGAATATCATTTTTATTATTTAACCAATTAGTAAATATTACAAAATAACAATTTTTTTTAAATGGTGAAAATAACTTGAAATTATGTTAAACATATTTACAACAAACAATTTAATTTAAGAATATTTTTAACATAATTTTAAAGTTTACTTGTTCCTTTCACCATTTAAATTAGCAATTTATTATAACACAGGTAAAACATCACATATTTCTACAAAATAACAAAAAAGAAAAACAAAACCCAAAACAAAAAAACTCACTAATTTCATCAACGTTTTTCTTAGCTTCCGCGCAGTCTGAGCCAAACATCAAGGGTAAATTCTGCTGATGATAACTAATACGGACGAAACAGCAGTTGATGATTCCCGTTCATGTTGGCTTAGTGTGTGAAGCATATTTACTGTCTAGTTGTGATTTTTTCTTGATTTATGAATTATTATGAACTTAGTTCGGCTTTTTTTTTCCAATTTCTTTGCTAGCATTACATTTCTTTAATTTTCATTGGTTTTTATTGAGAACGAAGTCAATATAGTTAAAAACTAATTTTATTTTGTAATATTTGATGAAAATAACAACGAAATTTATAATTTCTGTCACAATATTATCTTTGAAAAGTTCCTTTCTTCGATTTTATTTATTTATTTTGGTATCAGACCGCTTATAAATTTATTATTTCAAATATTTTTTCGCTAATTTTTAAAACGTTGTGAAAAAAAAACCCAACTCTATTTATTATTTGAATAGAAGAGTATTTCCAAGTTGCAATCATTTGACGTCATGCTCAAATAGAAAATATCGCGTTGTCTACTACGTATCGATTTGGACCCCTCCCCCCAACCACCACTACCTGGCTCAAATGGTTCTCTTTTTTTTCAAGTCTTTTCATTGGTTGATTGTTTACTGACTACCGGCTTTCAAGAAGGTATAATTCAGTTCATTGATTCAATATAAAAAAAAAAAAGGTTTATTAATGTAATATTTTTTCTGTTTTTTTTTTTTTTGGCTTTTTTAATAATGTTGGTGATATTAAATTATTAACCTTCAGAGAAATAATTTAATTAGTTGTAGGTATTTTAATTAGATGAAAATAATATTTTTTTGCTTGAAAAGAAATTTATTTATTTTTTTTTTCTCCTTCTCAATCGAGTGAAACTCGTTTGAATTAATTTAAATATTTAATTTGATTTGATTGCATAGCGAAATGACACACGTGATTGACTTGAGAAGAGGGTTGTTTGAGTTGAACAGTGGCAGTCGGTTGGACACTTATATTCGGCAAACCAAAGAACGACCGTGGCCACCAGATGTCGCTATAATAGAATTTCAATCGATTGTATATGTCTGTGTTTATGGCGGGAAAGTGAACATTTAGGGAGTTTGAAGTTTACGGAAAAAAGAAGACATTTATTTTCTTGAACTATTCTAATTTCTCATCCAATATAATTTCAAAAATTTATTTTTATTCATTCGTTCGTTTCAATTGTTCAAAATCAGTCTCCTACCTTTTCCGTTTGGTTTTTTAATGACATTGGATCTCTGAGATCGACAACACGAAAACGAAGATGGGATTCGTTTACTCACGTCTCATCTAAAAAAACGGCACTGCGATCGAAAACAATTTCTCTGATATGCCATAAGTAAGCATGTCGTAAGGCCTTTTCGAAATAAGAAGTAACGTTACTAATAACTTCGTTTTTGTGTGGCTTCCAACGGTTTTTTGTGTTCGAGAGTCGCCATGTTTTATCTTCTCTTTCGACCCTGGAATGATTAATAGATCATTGGTGTAGTTGAAGGTCAAAGTCGTTCTCTCATTTGCCCGACTTTAGCTAGGGGACAGTAAGCAATGTGGCTGTCTCGTGAAAGTATCGGAATCCGTGCAGATAGTGTTAGACAGAGTAAAGGAAAACTCTATGAATTGGAATTCTGACAATTAATACGAATGGAAGAATCCGGGAAGAACCGAGGACAGGTTCGAATGGAATTTGTATGCAGTGAAGAAAGTAGCGTTTATTAATTAGACATTATCAGTAAGGCGAGTTCACTCAGTACAGAGGTTGCGACGGAAAGAAAGCCGGTCAAATGGAAGAGCCGATGTTCCGATATTAAACAGTAAAGAAGCTGTAAGTGTAAAGACTGCAATTAATTATGAAGATAGAAGTTTTAGTTGAAGTGAGTACTATCAATGGACAATTGTAGCGATTAAATATATCGTGAGAAAGAAGTCAACTTTAATTCATGAAGTTAGATTATCTCAAGTTCCGAAGTCAGTAAGGGGTGAAGGCCAGTAACTGTGACAGAACGGGAACGGTCTATTGCAAGTAGCAATATCGAAGAGTCGGAAGTTACGGGATAGTTAATACGATAATAAACCCAAAGTTAAGGAGTACTGAAGATTTAAATACAATTAGAAGAAGGAAAGAAGTTCGAATATAAATTCTAAGGAGACGAAAGGAGAGCAGTTCCAATATTAAGAAAGGGACCTAAATTCAGGAGAGCTATTGTCAACTTAGGAAAAGTCTAATAGCAGAAATCAAACCTGTTATCGAAGACGACATTATTTCGGAAGCCGTGAAGGAAGAATAATTATTATCCTAAAATTCAAGTTTCGAATTTTCGAAGAATTTGGATACTATAACCTAAGCGGGTAGTGAAACAGGAATAGGACTTAATTTATTTTCGTGAATGTGAAAATCTCTTCTTCAACATTAGAAGTAAGTGACGTCAACGGAGAGTCAACCACAGCCCTCTGAAATACAGGCCTCCCAACTACGTCATCGTCTTATCTCTGACGTAGGGAAAGAAGGGTAACTCTTGGCTTTTGGGCGACCCCGTAGTATTTCATTGTGTGTGTGAGCGGAAAATCTGTCTCCGTGAACGTTGGATATTTGGTTGCTATTTTGTTCAACTTTTTTGGATTAGTGAGTGCCTGAAATTAATTTACAGTTTTCCAATATCTTAAACAGTTATTTCAAAGTATTTTATTTGATTACACTGTTTTTTTATTGTGGAAAACAACTGAGGGGACGTTAGGCCTAACATTCACCCTGCCGAAGACATGTTCTCCTGGCTGCAAATCGAACTAAAAAAAATACAGGAAGTTATGTTCCTGTTCTTTCTTTTCCAAAAGAAGAAGATCTTTTGCAGCGTTGGATTGTGAAAATACACAGAGAAAACTTTGTTCCAACAAAAAATTCTGGAGTGTGCATAAAACATTTCAAAGAAGATTTCGTCGTGAGAGAGAACACTTTTACGCACTCTTCAGGTAATGTCATTTCTGTTAAGCGTGATCATATCATATAAAATTAAAGAACCTATTGCTCCACATCTAACCGAAACATTGCCAAAAAAAATGACGAACTTGGAACGAAAGACAGAAGGAGCAACTTTCATCAGCATTGGAATCAAGTTTGGCAACATTTCATGGAGAAACAGTTCGAAATTCAATTAAATGTTTGAATGATATAAATCAATATATTTCAAAGAATCCTTTGCCAAACAATATTTTGTTATATATAATTCCTGATAAAGTCATTTTATGTAAAATATCGTTAGACGGATGCCCAAAATTAATTAATTCTGACCTAAGTTTTGAAATTTACGTTGATAGTAAAAAAATTACAAATCTAAAAAAAACATATCCTTGTAGATGAGGAAAATAATGAGAAAAAATAAATTTAAATAATTTTATGTATGATAGTTTCCAAATAAACGTGGATGTTGATTCCCATTTACCTGTTGACATTGCACTAATATTAATTTATATATCTGGATATGCTGTTCATAAGGTGATCAAAAGAATAAATTATTCCTATTGTAAAACTAACATGATTCATGATGAGGATTTTCGAATATGAATTCTCATCTTAGATTAATTGATGAAGTGAATAGAGGTGGTTTATAAAAGCCAACATTATAGTCAGTTGTTGTTACTTATTTATGCTTTCAAGTATTTGAATGTTTAAACTCTAGTGAAAATGAAACAAATTTTATTCAAAATAAAAATCAGTTGGCTATTATTGTTGATATTTCACCAAAACTCCTTCATTTGTTAAATAATGCAAATGATTGGTTTTCTCATATTTGCTCAAAAGAAGAAAGGACAAAAATGATTTTTGTAATAATTGGCAAAATATTATTAAACAATTATGTAAAAAATTAGAAAATCAGGTATTTCCATCTTTAACAAAAACAAAAAGAAAATTGACAAAATTTAACAATTAGATTCAGTGCAATATTATATATTACTTTTGTACTAAACTCATTTTAAACATTTGGTATTATTTCATTGTCATTATGTTACATTAGGAATTAAGTTTTGTAATAGATTTTAAGTGATTCAATAATTGATATTTACAAAAGAAATGAAGTGGTTATTTTTCTTTTTCATAAAATTTTCTAAATACAAGTTGCTTTAAAGAACTGATAATTCAAATTGTTAATAGAAGAAAATTTATACTTTTCTAAATTCGATTTAAATAAATACAGAATGAAAAGAATTACTTATATTCACTTAACAAGAAATTTATACAAAATTTTGCAATAAGTCAGAACATAAGAAAAATTGAAGAACAAAACTATATAAAAATGTTAGCATCTAATTTATTCATTATTATTTTTTAAAAAAATTATGTGAAATTTTGCAAAAAGTCAGAATATAAGAAAAATTGAAGAACAAAATTATATAAAAATGTTAGCATCTAATTTATTCATTATTATTTAAAAAAACATTATGTAAAATTTTGCAAAACGTCAGTGCATAAGAAAAATTTAAAAACAAAATTATATAAAAATGTTAGTATCTAATTTGTTAATTATTATAATTTTTATTTTTTTTTCACGTGAGTAAAATAAAATGATTAAATTAAAAAAATGCCAACCCACAATTTCAAAATAAAAATTTTAGTTTATTTTAATTATTTTTAACTTTTATAAACTAAAAAAAATTGTCCGTTGGCATTTTATTAATTTAGGCTACTATCCATTTTATTAAATTGGTCGGGTAAAGGGAACATTCCTGAGTAAAGTGCATTAAATTGTAAATTTTTATTGTAAAACGCATCTAGAATGAAAAAGTTAAAATCTCAGTGTTGGAACAGTTACCCCACTTCCGTGACGTCACGAAACCACTTGTGAGGCCTGTATTTCAGAGGGCCGTGAGTAAACCCTGACGCTAAAGCTTATTGGAAAATAAAGCGGGTGATTTAAAATCCAGTGCAATTCTCCAAGTGTTCAAGTGTGAACTTTAAGTGTTAACTTCTAGTGGTGGAATTCAACTATAAAAGTGCTTCTATCAAATCGATGGTTCATAATCATCATTTCGCAAGGTGAAAAGCGCATGAAGACAACATTCTGTAAGTTAGTTTGTTCTATTTGCTTTTGGCGGGAATTAAGAGTAAAGAAGTCACGTAAAAGAAAGTAAACTTTGTTCCAGTAAATTGAAGAGTATTCAATTGAGAATTTTTTTATTTTGTCGATAAGGGCAACTATAAATATTTAGTGAATCACAATAAGTGGAAAAAATTTATAGTGAAATATTTCAAGCATAAGCAAGCTGAAATAAAGTATAAACCGGAAGTGTTTAAAATTCATACAGGTGAAAGTGTGGTGAATAGGAAATAGGTACAATAAGAACTTCATGAGAGTATTGTCGATAAACAATTACCACGCCGGGATTGTTTAAATGAAGTTGAACAGCGTTTGTTGTTAAGTTTGTTGTTAGACAAGAACGGTGTAGCTTAGCAACACGTTTTGTAATGTTGGGAGTTTTAGAAGAACATGGCGAATTAAAAGATGGAGACGATATCGTTCAACTTTACGCAAGCAGATAATATATTCTACTTTTATTCATAATGAGTATCTAAATATATTTATCTAGAGTTGTACAGTTGTGTTTGCAAGTGAATGATTAAAGTAACCCACGTAACACAAAGTGTTGGCCCAACGTTGGCTGATGGTTGGCACTGTTGGGGAATGGTTGGTGGTTTTGCCAACCAATTGCCTACATTGGGCCATCATCGGCAGACAGGCGTTGGGCCTACATTGTGAAAACATCGTTGGTCCAACATTGTTTTTTTGGTTGGCAAATTAAAAGTGACAAATTATGTATCACGTGTTTATATTATTGGCAAATTAAAATACATATGTAATTTTAAAATTAAAATAATGATTTCATTGCATTAAATCTAAATGTTAAAATTACTCTGGTCAACATCCTATGTAGAAGTGTCGCCTAGCCGCGAGCTCCGGTAGAGGGCAGCACCTCCGTGTTCGCAGTCCGTGCGTTCATTCGGACATTCAATCGTTGAATTCGATTGTTCTTTTGAAGAGAGAAATTGCAGTTTTTATCAATCGAATATAATGGATTTTACACAATTCTTTGTCGAAAATCTGGAGATAACAAAGGTAAGACCCTTTTTATTTAATATAATTTAAAATAAAAGAAGTTTAACGTGCCCACAAAGCTATTTAGCTTTGTGCCTTGCGATTGATAATTTTCTTGAAGTGCGAATCCTAACTTTAGCTTTGTGCCTTGCGATTGATAATTTCCGTAATTTAAAATACTTTTGAAATATATCCTAACGAATTCATTAGGCCTATACCGTTTACTGCAAGTCAAATCACAGGTGAAGTTCGAATAATGAATGTATGTTAGTTTCTTTCTGCATTTAAGGTTTTAAAAAAATACTTAGAAATTAATGAATGTTTAGTAATTTACATGATAATTAGATTTTAAAATGGATATGATTATCATAGGTATTAGTAATGAAATTTTGAAACTATTAATTAAATCAGTTTGGTGCTGTTTATCTGTTTGAATTACAAAATTTTAGTTAAAATAATATTTTTTTATCTAAACTATTTTATATTTTCTTTTCTCTTAATTATTGGTTCTTTAATTAACATTGGTTGAAGGAAATCATTAAAATTTTATTTCCTTTAAAATTAAAAGCGTTTTTAAAACAAGATATCTGTTGTGTTTCATAATTATACTACGAGAATAATATAATTGGATTTAATTTAAGTAAATAATAATGCGCATTTCAAAAATGTGGGTATTTTCTATAATAAAAATAAATATGATTTCGTTTGTTTTGTGTTCACGATTTTAAATATATATTTATAAATAGCCTTTTAAAGAAAATAATCTTAGTTGTTTGAATAACTTCATCTGCTAAAAATATAAAAAACGAATAATAAAATCCCAAATCAAAATAAATTCATTACATTTTATTACATACATGTAATTTTCATTGAATCATTAATCTAGATTAATTATTGATTCTGTAGATTTTATAATAAAATTTATAAAAAACTGAAATATTACTACGTGAAAGCGTTATTTGTAAAAAATACTAATTTCTTGCCATTATAGCGCCACATTAAATAATTATAAGATTATTAATACGTAATTTTTATAGTATTTCAATACAACCCGTATTGTCACCCACAAGAAATTACTTGTAATTATATATTAATCTTCAAAATTATTCACATGGTCTTCCTTAATAAGAATAAGAATGAATTGAATATATTATTTACGGATATTCAATAAAATTGAATTCATTGAATTTTATTGGATTTGTGTAATTCAGAAAATACCTTTATTTAATCAGTAATCGATTATTGATCTAGATTAAATACTGCTTATTTAGATTTAATAAAGTTAATTATTAAGAATGTTACTAGTTAAAAAATTTTGGTAAAAAATTCATATCAGCTTATCATGCCGAAGATTGTTTTATACTTTTTAAATATATCTTTACTTGGAATTTAATGTTATGTATTTAATAAATTTTAATACAAGTAACAATTTGAATATTTCGATGATGAAATCACAGAGCAAACATGGCAATTGTATGTAAAGAACCCAAATCTTATAAAGAGGCAATGGAAAGTGATGATCGGAAAATGTGGATGAGATCCATAAGAGATGAATTGCAAAGCATAGAAAGTCATAGAACATGGCATGAAACGAAGATACCAGACTATATAACCCCTCTGACTACTAAATGGGTATTTAAACTGAAGAAGAATTCAAGTGGAGATATTGTTAAATACAAAAGCCGATTAGTTGCGAACGGATTCCTTCAGAAGCCAGGAATAAATTACGACAAGACATATGCTCCAACACCAGCACTGCATATTTTGCGTCTTCTCCTAGGGTTGTCAATTAAAGAAAAGTTGCATATCCACCAATGTGATGTTAACAGTGCGTTCCTTAACGGTGATATAGATACTGACATCTACATTGAAATCCCGGAAGGTGTATCAGTAAAGAATAGTTCCAACAATGGTCTAAAGCTGCTAAAGTCTCTGTATGGGCTTAAACAGGCTGGGAGATCATGGCATACAACGTTAAGAGATAAACTTAAAAGTAGAGGGTACATTCCACTCAAGACAGAACCATGCATTTTTCATAAAGTCTTTAATGATGAAACGTATTTCATGCTAGTGTATATAGATGATATTCTCATTTTTGGGAAAAGAGAGAGCTGCATTGAAGTAATAAAGAAAGACTTAAATAAGTTATTTGGAATTAAGGATTTGGGAGTAGTCAAAGACTATTTAGGAATGCAAATAGAATATGAATATGATTCACAGAAGATTGTCATACATCAAGAAAAATTCATTAAGGAACTTTTGAGAAAATTCAATATGGAAGATTGCAGAACTGTCACTACGCCTTATCTTGAAGATAAAGCTACTGGAATAGAAAGCACTAAAGAAGGGAATTGTTTAAATGAAGAAGATCACCTAAAATACAGAAGTTTAATGGGAAGTCTCACCTATTTATCAAACTGTTCACGTCCAGATATAACTTACGCAGTTAGTCGATGTTCTGAAAACAACAACAAACCAACTAAAGCAGATATGATAAAGGCAAAGAGAATTCTTCGATACCTTAAAGGTAATGAAACTTATAAATTGAGCTATGAAGATGATCCTCGCATCATTTATAGTTATGCCGATGCTAGTTTCGCCAATAGAAGCGGAGGAAAGTCAACTACAGGCTACATCATATTTTTTGGATCCTGTCCAATTGCTTGGTTAAGTAAGAAGCAGACAATCGTATCTTACTCAACTCAGGAATCAGAACTTATTTCTTGCTGTGAGTGCTGCAAGCACGTTATGAGTTACAAGAACATACTAAGTGAACTGGATTTTGAAGAATTAGCTAATACCACCACTGTGATCAAGTGTGATAACCAACCAACAATAAAGATGATAGAAGACACTTTCAATCAGACTAGGAGTCGACATATAAACGTCAAGTACCACATAATCAAAGATTTAGTGGAAGAAAAGAAAATATGCATGGAATATGTTGAAAGTAAAAATAATCTGGCAGATGTTTTTACAAAAGGACTTGGCAATGTAAGACATCAAGAGTTGATCAATAATATAATGTGTACTAGGTGAATAAGTCATATTATAGGTAAAATGAAGTACTTATTGAGAGGGGGTATTGTAGGAAATGTATTTTATTATTGTGCAATAAGCACTTTATTTTTGAGTGACTTGTTATTGTTGTTGACATTAGGAAAACATGAGAGAATGGTACCATTGTTTGAAGCGATGTGATGCTTGGACTGCTTTGTTATGTTTGTATAGTATTGTTTACGGCTCGAGGGAGCGGTTGGGTATTATTGAAGATTCGAGGATGGAGTGGTGAAATTGATCTGATTCGCTGAGTTATAATTCTTTCCATTTTCTTGATTCTAGATATAAGAATCTTACAGGATTGATAGGGACCAATATTATCCTCTTGAATGAATAGACAGGAGTCGATTATGATATGTTTCCTGGAGAATACCATGGAAGATAAGAATGTTCTGATAAGGGATAAGTTACCTTGAGAATTGAACATTGCCCTTGAGATATATTTTACGTTCGTATTGTATTGAATAATATTTTGATATTACCTAGAAAAACGGTGATACTAATATCTACAATTTCGTTTCAGCAACATAAATAGATTAATGGTCTTGAGTTCGGGATCTTGAAACCAGAGTAAACAGATTAATGGAACGGAAGGAGATAGGAGATATTAGCGAGCAAATACTGAAGACAACGTATAGGTAATCGAGGAGCGTATGTTGACTCCACAGTTGTGATATATAAATATAGAAGAATTTCCAAGTAAGTGAAGTTTATTTAAATAACACAGAGAACATGAGAGTTATCATATTTCTGGAAGAAACACAGCGATGTTTAGGATTTAATAGTCAAAGCGGATAAATATTAATAACTTCCAAGGACTACTTTATTCGAGTAATTGATAAAGCGGATTAATAAAAAGATTCAAAGATAAACAATTGAACTTTAAAGATGATAGACAATTATTCACGATGAATAGTGATAGGGTTAAAGTACTTGTATATGTAACTTCATGAAAAGATTATGAAGGTATATAAAAGACATCAGAGTCTATTTCGATAAAGTTTGAAGGCATTGTGAACATATAATTCAAGATAAAAGTTAAACTAATAGAAAACAAGAAATAACTTTTATTAAGAAATGAACTGAAGTAAAATCTAGTGTTAGATTGCAAATATTGTAACTTACACATAAGGTGATAAAACCAAACGTGTATTAGTGCAAGACTTCGGATATATTTCAGTAATAGACAATCATATATTATTTTTCACATAGGGTGAAAAGACCTACAGTAGTTTATAACTAAACTAGAAGAACTCTAATAGACATTAGAAGCCTTTTATAAAGAACTTTTGAATCTTCATAAAGATCTTAACTTAATTCTTTGTATAATGTATTTCAAATAAGAAAGTTTTATAAACAATGTTATTAATGAATGTGTTTGGACAATAATTTATACCTAACTGGTATCTACATGGGATAAATTATTATTTAGCTCTCAATTAACATCTACATTACAAGTTCGCATCCTGCTAGATATTTATAATATCATAAACTTATTTCTATAATCAAAATATATTATTTCAATTAATTTATATATATATATATATAAATGTGTTTTTAAAGTACACAAAAACAATTAAATATCTGGGCTTAATAATAAATGACAAATACTACATAAAAAGTTAAACAAACTGTCATACATATTCTATCATATAAATGACATACTTCCAACGCGGATTAAAATATTATTATATAATGCTTTATTTGATTCAAACATAAATTACGCTGCTAACATTTGGGCCAATACCAATGACAGTTGTTTAAAATCTATAATTAATCTGCAAATAAAATTTTAAAGTTAATTTTCTTAAAGCAAAATTTAAATGATAAAAGTATAATGTTAAATAGAAGCTTCAATATAGTATACTAAATCCCAAACAAAAATTCATGTAGGCTACAATATACTAATTAAAAACTATTATAAAATTTTTGAACAAGAAAAGAAGAAAAACAAAAACTCTCATATAATCTAATACAATTCAAGTTGTAATAAAATTCAATAAACACACATTTTTATAAGTTTC
>JAFIDM010103200.1:0-16063 GCA_023159025.1 Thereuonema tuberculata | reverse complement strand
TGGAAGCTGCTTATGGTCGGATACAGGCCAAATGAATAGGAATCTTCGTTGCAAAATTCACTAATCTCAGTTTAATTGATTTTATAGTTTCGATTAAAGCAGTTTGAAGATAAAATACATTCAGTTTTTTATTATCTACTGACCCGTTATGTATCAAAGTCAATGGATACATTCTTTACAACAACCGCTTACGACATCGACCCCTAAAATTTCAGGTTTCTAAGATGTAGCGTACAGTTTTTTGAGTTATCATGATCACAGATATTATATGGACAGATGGATTTGCGTATTTCAACTTCAAATTCCATTTTAAAACTTAAGTTCTAATCATTTTTCAACAAATAATACCTGATATCTAACTATCATCTGGTATTAACAGTTATAGAATACGATTCTATAATAGAATCCTGCTTATTGCTTTTTTCTGAATACACCATAAGCTTGAATCGGATGAAATGTCAATGTTTTACAGTATGCTGTTATTTTTGAGAGATTAAAACGTCGCCAGATGGAGCCTCTGATATGCAAATGTAACGCCACAAACTGTCTTCATAGAAGGCAGTGGTCAAGTGGTTTGAAGCATCAGTTTCAAGTGGAATATGGTTCACGGAAGTCGACAATGGATCTGAGTTAACTTCGTATCATTTTAGAGTTGAAACTAGGACGGTGTGCAATAGAAAGAGCAACATCAATACAGCATTTGGGAAAGGTATAATGAATGATACAAAGTTGCTGTGTGAAATTCCGGTCCCACAATACGAACCTCGCTAATGAACCCTGAGTAGACCACAAAAAGCTGACGCTAAATTGAAGGTCACCTTGACATAAACTCCGACACTCATCAAGCAATTCGGGAACTTGATGAAAAAGCGGGAGTTACAATTCAACAATTATCCGATATTGGGCGGCTATAGATAGAGTGAAGAAGTTGGATAAATGGGTTCCATAAAAGATCCTTATATATTATTTCTCAAAGGTGTTTTCGTGTCGGTACGCCGTATCTCCCTTAATACTTTATCAAAATCAATGATTGATATATCATTTTGAAGATTACGTTCACCGCTAATGACGAAAGATAAAAAAAAAATGATTAAAATTATTATTTTCGTTAAAAACCTTTATTTTAAAAACCTTTTCATAAAAATGTGGACACGCTTTAACAGAAGCTTCTTATCTTTCGAAAGCGAAACAACATTTCAAATAATGCTGTAGCGTCGGATACATCCTTTTTTGAATAAAAATGCACTTTAAAATGATATTTCATCGTTTATTTAATAAGAACAGATAAAAAACAAACAAAGATTTATATTTTAATAACATTATATAAATCTTTGTTTGTTTTATATTTTAATAAAAATAAACGATTTATTACAATAAAAAACAAAAATTTGTCAACTTCTCATATATTATTTCTCAAAGGTGTTTTTTTTTTTATTTCCCTTAATATTTCATCAAAATCAATGATTGAGATATCATTTTGAAGATTACGTTCACCGCTAATGACGAAAAATAAACAAATTGTTTAAAATTAATGTTTTCATTAAAAAACTTTATTTTAAAAACCTTTTTATAAAAATGGAGAAGGCGATATCTATTGATAATGTGTTTAACTAACATGCACGACAGGTCGCGCGGTTGGCGTTGTCACTAAGACACTGGCCTCTCACCTCTGAGTCCCGAGTTCGGTTCTCATGTGGGTTTCGTTGATGGTGGCGATCCGCGCTGGGCAGGTTTTCCCGGGGTTCTCCCGTTTCCCCTGCATTTCTCACACCATTCTTTCTCTCCGTCTGTCCTTATTTCCGTGGGATAGCACAATAGATCTTTGAGGTCGCGGTGCTTGGCTGTCAAGCCACCCACGTTCACCACATTACATTACATTACAACATGCACGACAGCTTTGGAGTTGTTTATTACTTCTCAAAGGTGATTTATTTTTGCGAATTATTCGCACGGGTCAACTAGTCTAACAATAATGGCGAACATGTATTGTCACGAACATGACAATATCGGAAAACTAAGACAGCCGTCTTTAATCAATCGTCGTGGGTCTACACTTCGTCAAGACAACGAGAAGTGCACCAGCTGAATTACGAAACCTTACCTCATCCGCCTTATTCACAAGATCTTTCGGCTACAGTCTATCACGTCTTCAAGCAACTGGGCACCTTTCTAAAGGGTAGAATATTACCCAATGAAACAATCGTACTTCGAGATTGTTTTCATGACTAGCTCGTTGGCAAAAGAGTATTGTTGTCTTCAGTGGTGGTTTTAAGGAATAAACTTTATTTCCCACCGAATTGAGATCTTTGAAGTTTACATCTATTTTGCGGTTTTTTTATCTGCGAAAACCTGATAAACAAGATAACAAGACATACCAGAAAAAAAACTTTTTAATATTGAGATGTTTATGTATTAAAAAAAATCAAATTGAAATAAACTTCTTATCTAGGTAAACGATGTTCGGCACCACCATTTGAAGTACCGAAGAGTCGTACTGAAATCTACCCAGCGAGAGATGTATTTTTTATTGGAGAGAAGATTACTTATATTTGTCGGCCCGGATACCTGAGAAAACCAGGAGACATTTCGACAACAGAGTAAGTCAATTTATAATGGAATTAGTTTCATGTTCTTCGGTGATTAATATTATAGTAGTAAGAAGTAATAGGACTGAATTGGGATAAAATGAAGTCAAAATTAAAAATTAAAAATAAACATATAAACAATAAAATTAACCCGTTTTCACTAGTGAATGAGATCGTCCAGCATCTTCAGTTAATGGCATTGGAATGTCCCTTCATTTTAAAGCTTGCAGAAGAAGCTGCATTAACATAATGGTTTAGATGAAAACGTAGATGAAAACTTGCTTTTACCCTTTCCCCTCCTCTTGTAACTTCCGCGTTTTTTTTTTGTTTTTTTTTTTCCTAAAACTATTTTTATCTACTTTAAAATTTTTTTAGTAAGAAAAATAAGAATATTTAAAAGATTTGAATGAAATAATAAAACTAAAATTTAAAGTGAAATATTATTTATTAATTCAGAAATTGTTCCTTGTGCATTCTTGTTCATATGTCAAAAAATATTACTATCTTCTAACTTGAATGAAAAATAATAATTAAAAAAGGTATATAATATTTAAATAACTGATATAGAAGTGTTCCAAAAATTGTTGAAGCTAATAAGGATACAAGCAATTAGGAACTGATTTACATTTTATTCTATTAATATTAATGATGAAAGTTTTCATTTAGTCTTTAATGTGTTAATAAAAGTTATCGAAATGTTTAAAAATTCTAAATTAACTGATTTGTTTAGATTGTCTGTTAGAAATATAGATTTGTAGACAACTTTATAATTATTAATACAAGCATATGAATTTTATATGAACCAGAGATTATAGCACTCACGTATTTTTATTATCAGATGTGTATTAAACGAAGATACAAATTCTGCTGAATGGAAACCTGAAATCAGAATGACTTGTTCACGCAAGTATCTTTATGTTATAAATTTAAGTTGAGATTTGATAATAATTATATTAGCTTCTAAAATACTCTTAGTTTTATTAGATGTATATCCTAAGATGGGATGACCAAACCCCGGCTACGAATCAGACAGTTCTTTGACAAACGTGTGCGGCTCGCGGAAATGTATTGTGTGAACTTCTTTTTACATCAGATTAATTACAATAGTAAATACAATTTATTTCAAATGTAAAAATTATTTGCAGGGTATAAACTGAGGATCTATTGTATTAAAAGTTTTAAAGTTCATGAAATACAAATTTGTATGGTTTTCTCAAGTAAGATATTTTGATAGTTCTTTACACCCATTAAATGCGCTCAATAAAGTTAAAACAATAATCAGTCAGGATTTGAAAAGTTTACATTTCGAAAGGCTATAACTAGGAATCTAATTGGCAAAATGACTTCGTATTTGACATGAGGATGTCTCCGGCGATTGAATTTTTGTTTGAGGCAAAAATAAACGTCATTTCCGAAAATGGCTGCGTGGATAGGGTGACCAGATTTTGAAAATAAAAATACGGGACACTAGTGTAGCCGACAGAATCAACACTTTATTATTTGCATTTTTGCTTGAAAGAAATAAGTGCTACTCTTACTGAGAAGCAGGTGAACTGCAAGGCTCTGGGTCGGCTGCTCCAGTCTGGTATTTGGCAGAGGATTGAATATCTTGAAGGAATTTGGTATTCTGCTTAAGTGTCTTATAAAAACCAGTACAGGGTACTTCTGGAAAGTGCGTCTTCACAATAATCATAGCCTTCACAGCTTTCACAGAAGTTAAATCTACTTCTTTAGTCCACAAAGAATTTACAACAGAAAAAAAAAACCTTTCCACTTCTATATTAGTCTCAGGAAGGGTCAAAACGCGAACGAATGCTCAATGAATGGTTGCTGTCTGAACTTTAGTTAAAAGACATAGCTGACACTGTGTGGTTTAAACAAGACGAAACACAATCTTGATTGCGCCTTGATGAGCTTTTCCCAAAGAGGTAGGGATTCGATTGGCTGGGAGAACTTTGCTTCACCTTTGCCATAGCCACCATGCAGCCAAGATCTCACCATGCCAGGCAATTCTCGGTGGGGAAATCATTAAACAGCACCGTTACATTTCCAACGCCGAGTTGCAGATTGCTGTGCACAATGGCTTCACGACTGTGACGCCATAAATGCTACGAAACTGAACACACGGATCTGGAGACGCAGGAGTGCAGAGACCATGCAGAGACTGTGCAGAGACCATGCAGGAGGGCATACAGATGTTTTGGATCCGTAATAGATACATCAATTCACTTCAAACCCAGTTTACTGACAGGGGTATACGGACTTTTCGCCCACCCTATATGTATACTAGCAGAGTACCAGTTCTTCGTACGGGTTACAAAAAGAGCTGTTCTGAAGTGGATAAGAAAGAAATTGAAATTATGAGATGACTCAGAAACTTTCCAAATTGGTACAAAAATCGCATGATATATACGAAGTAATGTTATATTTGAATTCTGTAACTCGAGATCCCTAACTCCCACTCCTTTCTCCCCTCTCCATAGCTCTATCACTTGAAACCTTTCCCAGTTCGTAAAAAAAAATCGTGTGATCATTACAAATCTGTATCTCACCCGAAACCCCATAGAAGTATCCTTCAACAATGTTTGTCCATCCCCTCACCGCTCTCCAGTTTATATCCCTTATCTAGTTTTTGCGGCTCAGTTAATATTTGGCATTACAATAATATTTTAGTTCTAATTGTCACCACCAGGTTAATATGTGGCGCTATTATGCTTAACAATGTTCCAATTGTTGAATACCAATATTTTTGTAGTTCCACTTGCTGCCTTCCGGTGCATATGTGGTACTTTCCAAATCCTCCACAAACTTTAAGGTCATTTATCCCCCCCCCAAAAAAAAAATAAAATAAAAAAGTTTATCCATCTTCCTATTTTACATGTTGTTGTTGTTGTCGTGTCCCCGGATCCAACCGGATCACTGGTCATAGACACTCTATGATGGGGATATTTATTTGCCTTATTGTCGTTGGGATATAATTATCCAGGAGGCACCCTAAGGTGACAATCGGACTTCTGCCTCCCATGAAGAGAAACAATGACAGAAGAAGAAAGAGGACAACACAGAAGAAAGGAAAGTGAAACACCCATGCCACTGCCGGGATTCGAACCCAGGAACTGGCGCATTGGATCCTATTTTACATGCAGAACTAATATAGATATTATAAAAAGAAGAAATTTCTCTTCAAAAATGAGAAAGTTTATTTTCAATTTGAACCTTTTATTATTTATTTATGTAATAATGCTTCATGCATCATGCGTCGGAGCATGTCACGTTTTTGTTTTGTTTATATTGTTATTTTAGAATTTAAAATCTTGTTTGTTTAATTTGGGAAAGAAGAAAGGAGTTTTCTTTTTCCCTCTGTAATAAAAAAGCTTGAAAAAGAAATGACCGATAAGGTATTTCGAAATATTGCTGTATGAGGAGGAGTAATGTAATAAAGGGAAGTTTTGTAAGTTAAATCAAATAAAGTTGCGACTAATACTTGCATAGTTTTTAAAAACCGCTAAAGTGAGAATTGTCGCTCTGCTGTCTCCATAATTTGCATATTGCGACGTAATCGAACAACCTTCACCTTAAAAGGAGTCACAAGCATTTTTCACAAATCCTCGACTAAGGCAATCATGAAGCACACATTATCCGATCGTGCGTTATTTTTTTAAACTCTTTTATCAATGAAAGAGCAATGCTTCTGCTGCACCTAAGGCATTTCGGCAGTTAAAAGAGATCCATTATTAAACTTCGGGAAATGATTTTTCGTTTTGAAAGGAACTTTTGCTGTAAAACCGGGACGAAGTCGTAAGCCAAGTGGACATTCCGGAGAACAGACGAAGTTGGAACTGCAAAAGAGGACTGAGAATTCACATGGTAGCAGTAGTGCATGTGCACGGGAATTTGACATGCCATATACAACAGTATGTAGACTTCTGCGAAATGTCTTGAGGTTTTACCTCTATAAAATATCCCACAGTGAACAATTGGTTTCTGGTGATTATGATACGCGAAAAGCATTTGCCTTGACATTCATTGCTCGGATGATTGTGGATGATGCATGGCCTTGATGAATATTGTGAAATGCTGAATATTGAATAGTCCTGCAATTAAATGGAATGGACATTCCCCAACACTCAACTGCCGTCTGTACTTGGTCTGACAGTAATCCCCATGTTGATCATCAAATTCCACTGCATTCACCAAAGGTAACGGTTTGGTATGTCTTCACGGCATCCTTTATCATTGGTCCTTACTTCTTTGAAGAAAACACAGCATCAAGGACAGTGACATGTTCTGTGAATGGCTCCAGATATGCCGATATCTCCGGAGCTTTGTATTTCCATCACCTCAACAGAGGAATTGTGTTAACACCACAATCTTCACGCAAGATTGCGCACCCCTCACTTAACTTTACCTGTGAAAGCCTTACTACAGCGAACATTTTCGGACGATAGAGTAATTAGAAGATCATTTCCCATGGCATGGCCGCCCTGATCACAACCTCTGTGATTTTTTGGTTGCGGGTCTACTTAAACAGCCTCGTTCATCAAGGCAAAGTTCCGAACTTAGCTGTATTAACAGACAGAATTTTGCAACATGTGACACGACTCAACGCTTATCAGTTGCGTTCTTCTGTCGAGTGCGTTCTGCAGCGAATGCAATTTGTAGAGCAAGACGATGGAGGGCAAGTGAAGCCGTATCTGATATGTTAGTGTGATTCCACATACGATTGTAATAAAGTTATTGCACATTAACCCTTTTTTGGCCGATATTTGTTAGATAAGTTAGACAATAGGATATTTACGGGGACAGCAGCGCCACAATTCACCCTTAGCGGCCGAATTTGAACTATTTTTTTTCTTCGAAAATATCGAAACTGCATATTCAGTATAGTATGTGTACAAAATATAGTTGTAATTCGCCGACTAGTTTTTTTTCTAAACACCTTTTTAATTTGGATCACCTGATATATAATGATCAGCCTTCATTTTCCGATGGTAGCGAACAGATGGTCGGACGGAAATGTAATATATGTTTTTTATATGTATAATTAATTAGAATGCTAGAACATTTTGTTACAACTTTTTATTATATGTATATTTTAAAATATAATACTTTTTGGAAAATGTAGTAGTTGATGTAAAAGTAATAGCTGATTTTAAGTATGTTCAAAATCTCCTACAGTCATTAAGATAATTTTATGATTATAACAAATACAATTACAAAAGATTATGATTAAACTTTAAGTTGGATTAAAAGTAAGAAAATTATTTCATATTACTGTTTACGAATTTAAGTTAATTAAATAGCTTCTCCAATTTATGTTAATAATTTATTTACTTGTATTTTTAGCTAAAAAGTGTCAATCATTGCCACCAGTGCCCAATGCTGTAAATGAATTTGCGACTGGATTCTTTGGAGAAATATTTATCTATCAGTGTAAACCAGGCTATAGATTACGTGGTAATAGCCGAATTAGATGTCAGGATAACAATCAGTGGGCTGGGTCTACACCAACGTGTGAAGGTATGTGGTACAACTGAATTTATTCAAAATTATTTAACTTTAGACTAAAGTCTGCTTAATAAACTTTTGAAAGTAGTTAAATCGGCTTCTAGTCCAGTCAATTAATGCTCAAAAAGGGGTGTAGAGCGAATGGAGGGGGGCAGAATTTTTGACCTCACGGATGGGTTTGGGGTTCGTGGGTGAAAATCCCAAAAGTACCCGACCCTCAGAGGTGAGCGGAAGGGGTGGGGGCGTCCGGAAGGCCGGAAATTTTGCGATTTTTTGGTTTTTCCCTTAAAACTCGAAAACTTTAGGTTCTGGAGAAGAAAGTATTCTGACCTGTTTGAAAGCGGACAAAATTTCTAACATTTTTTACTCCGACAAAAATGTTCTATCTTCAACCGTTTTTTAAATATCAGCTTCTGAAAATCACCTATTTCCGGAAAACGATGTTTCTGATCACATGGTTCGTCATATTCTGTTCTTTAACACCTCAAATCTGCAAGCATGCTACAAATTACAACCAAATCAAGTGAAGAGGATTACATTTGCTGCATAATTATACATTCTAAATGCACAGTGGGCGGGCGTCGGGCTCACCACCCGACCTCAACTTCGTCCCGTTGGTCTTGAAACGCTGGGAGCCTGACCTCCCGTGACCCCAAAAGCCTGTGTAGGCTTATAGTGGGATACTTTAACTAAGATGCACAGTAGTAGCTGAAATTATGGATTTCAAGATGTTGTGCTGTAATGTGATTGGTTTTAATGCTGGAAATCAGTAACTACCTTTTATTGCATCCATTTGGCAACTGCAACAGGTATTACAGAAGATGCTACAATCTCCTGTTAGGATGTTCTTTCGGTTGGGAAGAATGCAATGTCTAAAACGTAAAATGTGCCATTTCAAACATAATATTATCACGAAAACAAGCACTTCCTCTTTCTTCTATGAGTTCATCAATCAAAGTAAACAATAACAAAATTACAGTCAATCCCTATTTACTGTTTCAACGCATTTGCATAAGCAAGAAATCAGACGATGATCTAAAGCAGGGATCGGCAATCTTTCGTTGTAAGAGGGCCAAATATTTTATGTGGGGATTACTACGGGCCGCACTTGGGCCAAAATCTTATTTTAACAAGCAAAAAAAAAAAAAGAAAAATCTTAAGACACCCCGCGGGCCGCGGGTTGCCGACCCCTGATCTAAAGAATTATATGGGGTATGAGTTGGTCCCTTACCCTATGGCTTTCTTCAAGGACGGTGAAATGAGAAAATGTAACAAGGCGAACTTGTACAGTCTCTTTACAACAAACGAAAGGGATGTTCAATTCAGAAACCATGCGATAGTTGATGATGGGGGATTCCTTATCCACAAGATCGTTTGGCAACACGATAGTAACACAATATCATCTATTTGTGATGAATACGTACGATTTGTAAAGAAGTTGCACAGTACTATCCTGGAAGAAGTTGTACTGTAGTTTTTGATAGCTGCACCAACATATCAACAAGTACTAAAGTATCGGAACACAATCGTAGGTATCGACTCAAACGGTGCATGGATATTCAGTTTACTATGGAAACCGAAACTGGAGTGAAGCAAGAAATCTCCCTTTCGAACGCCAACAACAAGAACCTTCTTATCCAGCTAGTGATGAAAAAACTGGAGGAAAATGACATTAACACCCTTCAAGCAGAGGATGAAGAAGATGTGAGCATTATATCTGCAACCATTGAAAAATCAGTGGCTGTGATAGGCGAAGATGTGGACTCGGCAGTCCTGTCGCTGGCGAAAACCCCTTCCGATCGTGACATGATTCTGGTGAAACCTGGCAGAGGAAAGGTACGCACAGCAACATACTCTTCTCAAGTGCTGCAGCAGCTCAGGCTGCAGCACATTCTCTTTCTGCATAGTTTCACAGGCTGTGATACCACCTCCGCAGTCTTCAGAAAGAACAAAATCAGGTTTGTTAAATTATACCAGAAGAATAAATTAATAAAGGAAGCAACTGAGGTGTTTCCCAGCCCTTCGTCGATACCATCCGAGATCGAAAGAGCTGGAAATAATTGCATACTCAGATGGTATGGTGCTCTATCTAAGGAGTCGTCCTTAGATGCGTATAGGTACCGAGCATTTATAAAATCAGCTTCTTCGATCAATCTGGACATTTCTACACTCCCACCAACTGAAGGGGCCACGAAGAGGCCTATCAAATACAAAAGTGGATGGGAACGGTACTGGCCCCACATGTGTGGGGTGAAGGAATGCCTGGCTGGAAGAAGAAAAATGGGGAGCTGATGCCTAGATTCTGCGACAAAAATGCTGCGCCCGACGAAATTTTAGAAGTCATATTTTGTAAAAAGGAATGCGACTCTGGAAGATGGAGCTGCAGAAGGGCATCGTTGAATTGTTCTGCAGCATGCCATAACTGCCAGCGCAACTGCCATAACGGGGTCCCCATCAAGAGGAGGAGAGGGAGGAAGAGGAGGAGGCGGAAGAATTCGATCCAGTTGCAATTACTTTAGAGGAATCATTTTTTCCTTCTGGTGATGTTGAGTGAGTCTCTATAGATAACTACCCTCTCCCAACATTGATGGTCGTTTTATTTCACAGATATTTTTTGTTGTGTTGTACCTTTTACAAACTGTTTGTTTTTTGTATAATTAGACGTAGTTCAAACCATATGTTATGTTGTTTTATGGAAATACCTACCTTTTCCCACTATTTGGAGTGTAGCTACTAATTATATCAAATGCAACAACTTACAGCAATAAATAGATAAAACAAATGGATGCAATAAAAGGTAATTATTGATTTCCAGTATTACACCAATCACATTACAACACAACATCTTAAAATCCATAATTTCAGCTATTACTGTGCATTTAGAATGTGTAATTATGCAACAACTCTAATCCTCTTCACTTGATTTGGTTATAGTTTGTAGAATGTTAGCAGATTTGAGGTGTTAAAGAGCAGAGTATGACGAACCATGTGATCAGAAACATCGTTTTCCGGAAATAGATGATTTTCAGAAGCTGATATTTCAAAAACGGTCGAAGATAGAAAATTTTTGTAGTAGTAAAAAATATCAGAAATTTTATCAGCTTTCAAACAGGTCAGAATACTTTTTTCTCCAGAATCTGTAGTTTTCGAGTTTTAAGGGAAAAACGAAAAAATCGCAAAATTTCCGGCCTTCCGGACGCCCCCACCCCTTCCGCTCACCTCTGAGGGTCGGGTACTTTTGGGATGTTTACCTCCCATGAACCCCAAAACCATTTCTGAAGTCAAACCCCTCCATGCGCTCTATAATCATTCATTGACTGGACTATTCACACAAAAAGTGAATGGTTTATGGCAAGAATAACATTTTGCCCTAACATTTAGTGTTAAAATATTGAGACTGGCTATTTCTGTGAACACTATGTGAGGAAGTAATACACCCATTCGCATTGCCAGTGTTATCTATCGAGGGGGTGTTCGCAATTTAGTATCTCTCTTATTGTTCTCGAGTGCAGCTGTTAATGGGAAATGCATCATATTTAATAAGATTTTAATTGAAGAAAATCAATGTCTATCATTTGCAAATATGTTCGATTGGTTTTGTGACGGTTGTGAATCAACTGAGGAAGACCCCACATTGGAAAGAGAAAAATTACAACTACCGAATGTTCTTTATAATAATTTAGAATTGATTGAAGCAGATATTTTCATATATATAATATTTGTGATCATGGCTTTTTTTCATATCTTTATTTTGTCTCATTATTTAAAAACTAAACTATTTATTAACTGCCAACTAAATATTTTGAGAATGGCTAGCTGGCTACCGTCGCTTAACTCCGGAAGTCTTGCATATGTAACGTAAAAAAAAAAGTTTCTGTTAAAACAATTAATATATTTAATTACAATGAATAATATTCTAGTTCGGAAATCACTAATTCACCAGAGTAAATTACGCTGGGTATCAAAAGTTAGGTGTGTGTTCTGTAATTACTTAACTTATAGTTAACTTATAGTTAATTATCTTAACTATAATGATAACACAACCAATAAACCTTTCTAACATTTAATGAACAACTGCTCGGTTTCAATAACTTGATAACTGCTAGTTTACAATCACAATATTTCTTATTAAACGAAAAAGTCTCTTGATCTCATGTCCTTTGCTTAAATCTATTATTAAGCACAAATATTTATAATTGAATGCGAGAAACGGTTAAAGTTTATTTAATCCTACAGCTGGCGACTTATCACACTTGCAACTAAAGTTCAGGAAACATTACGATATCACAACACTGAAAGTTCATTACGTTGACTTTAACTTTTTCAAACGTTGATGAATTGATTCACTGTAACTATCTTCTCAATTCCTTTTATATCCAACGTTGGAATAGCTAGTTATCTTCTTGAATACAATCTACACACTCAAATAAAGGAATACGTTATGGAAAGTTCTACTTACAAATCTTCACGTACTTGTCCAAACGAACCGCTCCGGAATTTCTTGTGTTGATGAATTCCTTGTCCTTTATTTCTTGAGTTGACATCCGTTTCCATCAATGTATCCTTAAGCCTTTATGATAGCATTGGAGCCTTGTTCTATCCGCCTTCTTATTGTGCGTTGAACTTCGTCAAATTCGTCCCCAGCAAATTGATTCAACAGCATAGTCACTAATTTGCATTCACAGGACGATTGAAACGGATTCCAAGAATATATCAGATAACACTAGTACCATTTCCTTACGATAGGATCTTCATATCACTTTAGATCTATCTATTCGCCGCCGCTGACCAGACTGCCGATCCACGTGAGATTGTCTTATACTCCCCGTCCGTGGGACATCGAGATATGGATTTCCTGATTAAGGATCGTTGTGATACAGATTTCATTTCAAGAGACATTACGATATAGACTCACTGTCCGCACTTGTTATGCCCGACAACATCGAGATTCCGACCTCCCATCCAAGGGACATTTTGATGCACACCGCCGGTCTACGTTACTTCGCTGCAGACGCTGATTACACCCGGCAACATCGAGATTCCGACCTCCCATCCATGGGACATCTCGTTGCATAATGCCGGTCCGAGAGACATCAAGATGCGGGCTTCGTATCCTAGCCGCACCGTGATCCTGGCTGTCCCCGCTGCTTCCTATCTTCGCTATGGCAAGATGAAGACAGCTCCCGTTGCTTCCTATCTTCGCAACGCTAAATCGCAGACGGCTCTCCCAGAAACATCGAAATACCGACCTTCCCGACCAAGGGAAATCCCGATGCATAACGCCGGTCAAAGAGATGACACCATCCGGACTGCCCTACCAAGGGACGCCGCGATGTAGCCTGCCTATCGTAGCTACATCCTACTGGAGACTCAACTCTCGACACAACTGCTCACTCGACTGCAGACTCGACTGTCTAATCAAGCACTGAAGAAATGTTCTTCACCGCACGATGCGTGGCTGCTTCGCACATGCAACAATCAAATCGACAAATAAAATCGCTCGCTAATATCACGAAGCATCTCCGCTCCAACAACGGACAGTGCGTTCTCAGCTATGCAAAGATAGCCGACCTTCGATATCTTTGCAAATTTCTTAATTAGGAAAATCAAATTGTCTCGATAATATTTTTAGGGTTAGATTTTAACACTACAAAATCTAGTTTCAATTATTTATGAAGCAAATTTTCATAAAATAAACTAATAATTAAAACTCAGCATTAAAACTAAATTAAGGTTTTAATTCTAAAAAAATATTGAAACCTAGGTTTTAATTCTAAAAAAAAAATGATTTTATTCATTTATTACAGTAGGAAATTTTACGCAGTTGAGTCGGTCAAGGGTTTTTGGAGCAATGCCAAGGCATCGGTGTGGCCTAGGGCCTTAAAACATAACTGTAAGAAAGATTCCCCCCTACCGTTTACACCCCTTAGGATCCGAATAAAGTAATTTTCGTCGAATACGTATCTTTTCGAATAAGAATGTCTTTTTGAGTCGAGCTGATAATCTGGGACGGCCGTTTCGAGCTTGTTAGGCTCTCCTCAGCCAGAGCTAATCAGCTAGTGCAGGATGTAACTTTTCGACTTTGACAAAGATCATTCGTGTCCAATTTCATGTTTCCAACTAAAGCGGTTTCAGAGATACGCATATTTATCAAGAAAGTTCGAATGCTATTCACGGCAATGCTTCTTTGTTTTCTGTTTTTTCTCTTTTATATCATAAGATACAAAAAATCGTAATATTGTTTTCCCTAATTATAATTTATAACTGTCTTTAAATCCTTACTTGTTGAAAATGCAATATATACTGGTCACTAAGGTTTGATGCATACTATGAAACCAGTTTTCTGGCCAAGTTTGTATGGATAATAAAGATTTGGATAGCTAATTTTGCATGTAACGTATGGAGAATTTAGAATTACAAAATTTTAATAAATCGTAGCTAGCTTTGATAGCTAGACGGTTTAAATTGAAATTTCGATAAATGTATTTTCTTATTATATTTTTACACATTAGTTAATTGTTTCTCTTTTTAGCTTTAACTTGCCCAGAGTTGACGTCACCTGAAAATGGAAAAGTGTTTTATAATTCCTTGAAATACGGATCCAGTGCAATATTTGAATGTGAACGTGGGTTTTTCGTAGAAGGAACGGAATATATAACCTGTACAGTAGATGGAACTTGGAGTCATGAAGAGCCAAAGTGTACTAGTAAGTATAACTTAATTTACCAAATAAGAAAAAGAAGTCACCTCATTAAACTTGAACAAATCTAATACATACAATTTATCAGGTCAGTATTCTGCTCGTGTAAGAATATGCATAACCAATGATGCTTAGATAAGGCTTTCCTCTCCATGTCTTTACCACGTGATCCCACCTGATCTTCGATCTGATGGTCTTCCCGAAGTTGAAGTTGCCGCCTCCTCTTTCAGATGCTGATTCACCCCATTGATTTATTCCAGAAAATTCTTTTGATATAGTCACCTGTCACTCTTGAGATTAATTACTTGTAACAGTTCAGCTAAGTCTGAACGAAACATCTCGTTTTTGAACATACTAAATAATTTGTATCTTATTGTCTGTGTGTTTGCTTTTTAGTCAGAATCTAATGACTTCACACACGTTAAATTTTAATTTATTAAAAAACTAATCTGTTTGGCAAATGAAAATCCGGAATCCAATAAATGATACCTAATGTACAGAGTTTATTTTAATAAGATTCTATCTTAATGTAATTACTAAACTAACCTTTTCTTTGTGTTTTTAGAAATTGACTGTGGAGATCCTCCTAAGCCTCAAGACGGTACAATTGTAAAAGTGACATCCACTGAATTAGACGGAAGAGTCACTTACGCCTGTAACAGAAATACGAAATTAGTTAGTTCGGTGACATTCGCAGACTGCAAATCTGACAGGAAGTGGTCTAGTCCACCCCCTATATGTATGCGTAAGTAATGGTTTCTATAAGTAACAAATGCATTACACTTTAAGGCGTAAAAAATACCTTAGATGGCTAACGTATATATAAAAATTGACCATTGATTGTTTCCTTGGTACAGTATCGCTAGCTAACTCCTAAAATTTGAGAAGTTGTGTTAATTGAGAAGTTGTGTTAATATCCAGCAAATTCCTTCACGTGAGGAGAAATGCAGGGTCCACGAGGGATGGTTGTGTTTCTGCATGCCATCAATGGGTGTGACATCACCTCTGCCCTTTTCTGGCAAGGCAAGATGAAGTGGTGCAATGTCCTCAAACAAAACCCGCCACTGGATAGACCTCGCCAGCATTTTCCTTGATTCAAACTCCAACCAGGAAGACGTAGGAAATACCAGCACGGCACATTATATATAACAATACTATTTAAACTGCAAGAATACAGAGTTAATTAACATTAATTTGTTAAAAATCATCAAGAATATCGTTAAATTCTGTTATTTCAAATTTAATCAGTAACAAAGTAATACTAATACTG